>MU624242.1:1005909-1124484 GCA_025201745.1 Xylariaceae sp. FL1651
CTTCTTTCTCTTCTCTTCTTCGTCCTCTCCTTGTTCTACCCGCCCCCCCGCCCCCCCCCCCCCCCCCCCCCCCCCCCCCCCCCCCCCCCCCCCCCCCCCCCCCCCCCCCCCCCCCCCAGTCTTATTATATACAAGCCAAAAAATGTCAAAGAGGCGCAAGGCATTATTAAAAGTATGGTTTAACTGAAATTAACGACGTATATACTATAAGAAGAAAGTTGATTAATAGTGTAGCAAAATAAAGATTATTGTAGATTGTGTTAGTGACTTGTCGAAGGTCGCTGCTCGAGCCAGAAAGTGGCTGGGGTGTATAGATACGACGAGTTATTTTATGGCAGCGGTGATTATGGTCTTAAAAGAAAGGCGAATCTCCTTTAAGACGTATTTAGGGGATTCAGCCGATCTGTGTTAGATTCTATATGTTCTATTGTCCTTCAGGCTTTTTTTTGCCACCTAACGGCCCTTGTGCAGCATGTTAAATGCTTACACTAGACCTGTAGGAACCGGAGATCCTACCTGCAGTACTGCCGACGGACCCACACCTAATTATCTGACATATAGCAAGGTTTAGGAATTGGATAATACCTGCCATGTGAAGTAGAGACTACTAAGAGTCGTGCATCCGGCTCTAATCGGTCGCCTCTCCCGTTGAGGCCAAACGATTCCTTGCAACAGAGCCAGGATCTTTTGCTAAAGAGCATGAATTGTGGTAAGCTTATCTAAAAATAGTCTAGCTTATGGGGGAGGCCTATTTGCTTAGAGGCAAATTTAAAGGGGTTTGGCGGTATCGTATATTGATCAAGGGAAAAGAACACCCGCTAAAACCAGTGGTTGCGGTGGTTTCTCTAACACAGCGGCCTCTTAAAATGGCCTGACTAGTAGGGAAAGGAGCTAAAAACCGAAACTTCGTTCGAGATGGATGCTTTCACTTCGTAAATAGCGGTATAACGAATCTTCTGATCATAATAATAGTTGTCAGCGCAAGATATTAATTACATATATATTTTAAATTTAAAGCTGTAGAAAATGCGAAGTTAAAAAACGGTGATGTTTATATATACTATAACTAAAAAGACATAAAAATAAAGGTATTTATATAATTAGTATATAATAAGTTTAATTATAAAATATAAACTTTTATATTTTAAATTAATATAAAGCTGTTTAATAAATAAAACTATTAAATAATATTATAAAAAAAAAAGCGCCATTAATATATTAATAAAAGATTATTTATATTATATAATTAATATAGTTTAAATATATAGTTTAATAATTAAGGCTAAGCTTTTTTTAATTAAAAATAAAAAAGTAATAAAGTATTTAAACTTATTATTATTATGTTTAAAATACCTTTATAAAAGACGAGGCTTTAAATAAGGTTACTATATATTAAAAATACGAAAATAAAGAAGAAAGGAATTGTATTTATAGAATTGCCAAGCAAAAATGGGTTGGTGGCACGGATAGGTAGGTCTGTCATATAACTAGGTCAATAGTGCAGGTAGGTCTACCTGCTAGCTAAGCTAAACATCCGTGACTATTATAACAGAATAATTATAGCAATTAAATAATTAGCTTAAGCTATAGCTAAATATATAGTTAATTATTATAATAAAAGCTTTAATATAGCCAAGTAGTTATTTTTAAAATAATATATTAATTAATAAATAATAATAATAATAATAATAATAATAAGTAGCTTTTAGCTAAAGATGATTTTTTAATAAATTTAAACTATTTATTAACTAATAATTAATTTTAATTAATTAGTTAAAAATTAAAAAGTAAATTTTTTTTTTTTAAAAAATCGTAAAATTAAATAGTAATAAATTAAAGCTTAAAAGTTTAAAATAACTTTATTATTTATTTATATATTTAATTAATTAATTATAGCAAATTTACTAACTATTTAAGCTTTAGTTAGTTATATTACTATTAAGAACTAAGAATTAATTTCCTAACCATAGCTGTGATTGCCGATTATAGTGGATAATGCCTTTAGTTTAAGCTTACTTAATCGGAAAGAGGGTTTTTGTTGTTGTGTTATTTTTTCTATTGGGGGGGAGGTGGTTCCTAATTGGGTAATTTTAGTTCTTACCTGGGCTTAGAGTCTCGCTTTATAAAACGGGCCACTAATTTATAACATTATTATAAAATAGTAAAAATAGATAAAATTATATAGTTTAAAATTTTAAATATATTTTATATTATAAAATATTATTGTTATAAAGTTTAGTTAAAAATATTACTTTTATATTATTTAAATATTTATAAATTTTAAAATTTTAATTACTTAATTTAATTTTTAAAAATACTATAATAAAATAAAATTATATATTTTTAACTTATATATAATATTAAAATTATAAACTATTAAATTAAATTAAAAAGCGCAATATTTAAACGTTTATAATATTTTTAAAAAATAAAACTTAAAAATTAGCTTTTAATATTTAAGCATATTTATAAAAAAAGTTTAAAAAATACAAATAATAATTAACTTTACTTTATATTATAATATAATAAAATGTTACATTAACGTTATATATAACTATAAATAAAACTTTTTTATTTATTTTATTTATTTATATATTAATTTATTTATATATTAATTTATTTATATATAATATATTATTTATTAAACTTAAAAAAATAAAGTTAATAATAATAATTATTAACTTAAAACTATAATATTAATAATTTATAAATTAAAATATACTTAAAACTTTAAACTGTATATTTTTATCTATTTTTTGTTATTTTATAATAATGTTATAAATTAGCGGCCCGTTTTAAGGGGGTTGGCCCGTTTCGTGGGGCGAGACTCTAGCCGCTTTAGCGCTGTGCATGAGTTTTAGATTAATAGCATTCTCCAGTTTCCAGTCGGGGGCCTCTAGTAGACCTATTAGCTCCTGCGAACGTAGGGATTCCGACTGTAGCTTATACTCCACTGTTAATACTAGCTAATATTACCGCACCTATAAGCTAGGCTATTTGTTCAGCCAGCCACTTACACTTCTAGGTCAAATAAAAATGCCGCGCTAATATAATCAGCGAAGTAACTCCGCAGCTCGGCCGCGTGGCTTAGCCAGGGGGCTATGCATAACAATAAATGAAATACACGCCCGCGAAACGGGCTCTTATTAGCGGCTCTACCTACACTTTTTTAGTACCAAATGCAGTATTGTCGGTGTCCAAAGCTTGTAAACTTGTTATATTGAGTTTCGGGAACCTGTAACGCGACCCAAAGTTATTAAAGCTGATCAAAATGGTCCAGTTGGTGTACGCTGCCATTTGCACAGAAGTAGTGCCGCTTACAATTGCCTGAAAGGTGTATACGCGCAGATCGTTTGCGTAAAAAGATTGCTGTTTACAATAGCCTTTCTGGTGTGCGGCGGCACTATTTGCACAGCCATGGGCACTGACAAGCTGAATATGCATTTCCCATTGTGTGACGACGTGCCTGGCTTGGATAGGGATTCGACCCAGAGATCGAGACCGGGGGGCTTTCTACGCCCTGTTTAATGTTCAGCAGAGCTGCAACTCTAAAGGTTGTCACTTGTGCAGTGACTTCTTGATAGGGTTGTTGAGTCGGAGGCTTGATCAGAGAGCGCAGGATGGACGTCATAGGTTTCGGTAGCCACCGAACTATAAGAATAATAATATATTACTGAATCCTAGCCAAGAATTCGTGTGCTTGAACTCGTATAAATGATAAGCTCGAAAACTTCTTAACTGCTAAACTTGCCCCGATTCAGCGGTAAAATAGGTACGATTGCCTCCAAAGACCTGGTTCTCTACGCAAATCAGAGTAGCACCCCCTTTTCCCTAGGTATTAAAATTGGGCAGGGGCAATATATTGTGCGTAAAGCCAAAAGGAAAAATAGCAACTCCAAGCTATTCCCCTACGCCCAAAAGACCGTGGCACTTAAGGACGGAGATATGGACACAATCAGACGCGCGTTTATAAAAGAAGTCAAAATCCTCCGCCACGCTCAGCATTTTCATGTCACAACGCTTATCGACGCCTTCGAAATAAAACAAGCTAAGCCGCAGCTTGCCCTAGTTATAGAAGCGGCCCAAGAAAATATTTAAGACTTCTTGTTGGGAAAAAGACAACAATCACGACATCTGGACTGGATGCGCTAATGGTTCTACTGCCTTGCTGCTGCCGTAGACTACATCCATGGTATCGGTATCCGCCACCGTGACATTAAGCCCGCAAATATTCTAGTTGTCAAGAATGGGAGGGTGCTTTTGGCAGACTTCGGTATATCTAGGATGGGTTTCGTGCAGACTCTTTCTACGACAGTACCACAATGGGCTCGCGCCAGGACCAGTTCGCATTGCGCCCCGGAGGTTGAGGATGGAAGTAGCCGTAGCAGGTCCGCTGATATCTTCTCCCTAGGATGCGTTTTTCTCGAGTTGCTCGTCGCTTATTCTAACCCGGCCAAAATCAGTGAATTTGTTGGCCAAACCCAGACTAATGAGGGTCGGTCATTTACAAAAAGAGTCGACAACCTAGGCCCTTGGATAAGCAAGTTCGAGAAAGACACTGATGTTCAACTAGATGGGTGGGGCCGGGGAATTCTCTCTCTTTGTCGAAGAATGCTACACAAAGATAGGGATGAACGGCCCGAAGCTTCCCAACTATTAAACGAAATCCTCCTCTTACAACGATCTTCAGATCGTGCTTCGAAGCATTGCACGTGTTCCGAAGCTCCGTCTCTGACGGGAAATCCAGCATTGATTGAAGCTTGTAAAGGCGGCTTCGAACATGAGATTATTGAGCTTGTCAATAGTGGCCAGGCGGAACCAGGTGCTATAGGAGCATTACATCTAGCTGCCGCACGCAACCATCAATCTATCGTTAGATTCCTTCTAGATCGTGGCGCTGTGGTCAGTCTCCAAGATCTCAGTAACCAAACAGCACTCCATTGTGCAGCGGGAAACGGGCACACTGAGATCGTTGCAATTTTACTAAGGCATGGCGCCACAGCCACCACCCCAGACATCGAGGGCCGGACAGCCCTTCACTATTCGGCAGGGTGCGGCAGGTTAGAGATTGTCAAAATGCTCTTAGATGAGCAATTGGGAAAAGCTGACGTGACAGTAAAGGATGAAGATGGCCAAACGGCGCTTCACGCTGCTGCTAAGAGAGGGCATAAAGCAGTAGTGCAGCGACTGTTGAAGCAACTGTCTTCTGAGCGCGAAAGAAAGGAATACGCAGAGGAGTTCGACAAAAAAGGGCAAACGGCACTCCATTGTGCTGCGGCATACGGTTCGGACGCGGTGGTCGACGAATTACTGAAAACAAACCCTAACGTCTACGCAAGTGATTTGAGGAGGTGGACGGCTCTCCATTTTACAGCTAAAGGAATAAATACAGAGGGAAAACGTGGGGAAGTGTGTAAAATGCTCTTAATTGCCAGAGTTGATATTACCGCCATGGACGAAAATAGGTACACGGCTTGTGACCACGCCAATTCGAGCGTCGTTGACCTGTTGCAGAAAGCCATGCCACTTTTCCAAAATCCCGATACAATAGAGCCGAATAAAGAGTAAGTGAATGATTTCTCAATAATTAATTGCCGAAAGTTTGTTTACTATCCAACCGACTATTATTCCTATCAACTATTTTACTACTAGACTTACGTCGCTTTCAACTTTCCACTCATTGTATTTTGCTCCTGCAGCTATGTATAATATACAGGCCCCGACTCTGTTATCGTCTACTTAATTTATTGCTTTGTTCCGGTATTGAGCTTTCTAACATTCTAAAATACGCAAACCAGGTCAGCAGTTTCTCAGTAAGGACAAAAAAAATGTCGGAGAGAACTTGCCAGCAAATTTTCACCCAGATTTTATATCTTTCATTACCATCAGCCAATACCACAAGATTAATATGTGGCCAATTTCGTAGGATAGCAGGTTAGACGTACTAGGCAAAGGGGCAACTAGGGATGTAAGACAGTCCGTAGTAAATTTGGAATCGCAATTCGCCTTCAAACGATTCGTCTCGCATCAAGCGAAGCGACGGCATAACACCAACTCTACCACCTCGTTCGTCGCTTAGAGTAGCGAGAAATTGTTCACCGCGTTAGTCTCTGAATTAGTAATTCTCAGCCAGTCCAAGGTTAGACGTCATAAACACATCATTGATATCGAAGGAATTGCCTTCGACATTGAGGGAAATGACCAGGCCAAATTAAAAATCTGGCCAGTGTTAATTATGAAAAAAGCAAAGCAGAGGAGTTTTATGAGATATATGACTTCGAAGAGTGGCGAGAATGTCGATTTCTCCAGTAAACTCAGATTCTGCGCTGAAATCGGATCCGCCATCTCCACTATGCACTCGAATAGTAAGTATTCCAATCTAAATCCTATGTCCACGTCGGCTGCTAACTGAAGATTAAGATATTGTTCATGGTGATCTCAAGCCACAGAATATTTTAATGTATGGTGACGGCGAAAGAGTATTTGCAAAAGTAACCAATTTTAGCTAAGCCAACAAACCCCCCTACGTGCCAACCCTTTAAAAAGCCACATATGAATACAGGAATCCAAATCTAAAGCCCTTTATAACTATTGCTATATTTTAATAATTATCACTCTCATTACCTTTAAAGTTAGAAATCTAAACAGTTATATACTCTGTAACCTTGTTATTACTTTTATCGTTAAGATTAACCCCGGTCTTGTTTATATTTAAAGCTATTTTTATATTTTTGCAAGTTTTTAGCCTTTTTATCCTCGTCTTTTCGTTTAATACGTTTTATAATATTATAAAAGCTTTGTTAAAGTTTAGCAAGATTTTTCTGCGTTTTTTCGGCTTGGCTGTTTTTAATATTAATATTAATTAATTAACTTATTAATATATTGCGGCTGTATTGTACGTTTATTTATTAAAAGTTTTGCCGACTTTTTTAAATAATAAACGAGTAATAAGTCGATTTAAAGCTAGTTTAATAATAGTTAGTTGTTTTGTTATTTTAGTTATATTTTTTAAATTTTTAAACGTTTTTATTTTTATAAAGGCTAATTTTTTAAACAAAATAAATATTTAAAACATGGGAATAATAGTTAAAGTCGCCGGGGTAGTAAATAAAGTTTTATATTGTATTAGTTTTAAATTTAACGGCTTAGAATGGTTTTAAGGGAAAATATTGCTAGTTTTTTAGCTTGTTAATATATTAGCAAGTTTAAAGGAGTTTTTTTTAGCTTAAATAAAAGCTTTTATAAATTTTAATTTGCTTAGATAGGGGTTAAATATTAAAGTATACGTTAAAGTTAGTTTTTGCCGAAAATTAGCTTTAACAGACGAAAAACAGCTTAAATTTAAAGGCTAGAGTACGTAAAAAGTATATATTAGCAAAAAGATAAGCTATATTTTATTTTATATGTATATATTTATAAAATTTTCGTTACTATAGCTATTATAGCTATTTAAGATTAATATTTTTTATTTTTTAAAACTTTAAAGTTTTAAATAAAAAATAAAAACTTTTTTTAGCTATTTTAAAACTATTTTTTAATTAGTTTAGCCGTTAAAAAACGTAGTAAACGACTATTTATAAAATTTATTATAAAAATCGTTAGAAAATTACTATTATTATACGTTTTTATTTTAAAATATAATTAATAGCGGCAAATAGCAGCTATTAATATTAATAATTTTAATAATAATAGTTTAAGTCCGTTTACCGCTATTTTTATTAATTATAAACTTTTTTTTAATATTTTTAAACATTACGCCGTTATTTTTAATACTTTTTATAAGTTTTATTTCGTTAATATTTTATATATTAGTTTTAAAAATAAATTTAACCGCTTTATGTTCAAGTTTATTAAAAAAAATATTAATATTTTCGAAAATAATATTGTTAATACGTTTATAATTAATAAAACGGCTTTTTATAGTTTTAATTTTTAAATAATAAGCTAAAAAACGGCGTGGCTATATATAGCCGAAAATAGCTTAGCTTTTAAAGTTTTGAAAAAGTCGTTTAGTATATAGCTTAAAATAGTTATATAATAGTAAGATGCTTAGTTTTCCTTAAGCAAATATTTAGGCGGCTAAGTGGTTTTTTTAATTTTTTAACAGCTTTTGCTTTTTTTTAGCCTTTTTTTTACAAATGCGTTTTCCGGTTATTTTAGCCGTAAAATAGCTCCTGGTAATATAACGGCTTTTAGCAGCCTTTTAAAACAACCGTTTAAAAAGGACGTTTTTAATCGCCGCGTTTATGCAGAGTTATTAAGCGATGCCAGTTATTTTAGATAGCTGAGAAGATAAGGAATAAAATGATATATTTTGTTTTTTAATTAACCGTAAATTGGCTGATTTTTTATAAGTGGAATACAAGGGATGGTTTGGGATGAGCTGGTATTCAAGGGTGGTCTATTAAGGGGTTGGCACGTAGGGGGGTTTGTTGGCTTACTTTTGCCTGGGAAAATCGGACGACATTATCGTAACCCTTCTAAAATCTAAGCCATGGCATGCTCCGGAATATGACCGTCGGGGTGTTAAAATGCAAGACGCGAAACTGATGGATATTTATTCTTTCGGCCTGGTTTGCTTTTAACTTCTCTTTACAACGGAATTTAACAAGTTTATTCGAAAGGGTCGCACAAATTTTCAAACTGCAGCCGAAAACATAGCTTTAAAGCAGAATATGCGAAAATCATTCAGCTACACCTCTCTAGCAAGATTTTTCGCTATCACCTTGAGCAAAAATTCTCAAAAGCGAAAAAGGGACTAAGAAGAACTGATTTCGCTTCTAGGGCAGACATTGTGAGTATAGAACGCATCTCTAGCAATTTATTTCTAATATATTATATTCGCAGATGGCGCCCGAATAACGAATAAAGACCAGTTGATAGGGCACATCGCTTTATATTGGCAGACTACGGTGCGACAGCGCCTGATATCGAAGACCCGAAAAAACTTTAAGCTTTAACTTTAAGAATCTTTAATAGCCTGCATATGACTGGATCAGACTATGATTTTATGCGACAGCATTTAAACTCGACTAAGTTTATAGATAAACAGAGGACAGTGAGGTATATTAACTTCGTCTTAAAAGGGCTAAATAAATTTTGGTAGGTTTATCATGCCTATTCACCTTTTTATTAACGCTAATGTACAACTCACTTATACTTTAGGCTTTATTTACCCGAAAAAGACAATAAAATAAAGGAAAAATTAATACATAGCTGTCTCAACGTGCGTAATTCTGTTCCTACCCTCTGGAATTTTATGTAATAGCTAAATATAATGCTAGGTTCCATTTACTCTCCGTTAGCTTAGCTTGCTAGATTACCGAGTTCGAATTTATATTGTACAGTGTTTCGAGAGACGAGGGAATGGATCTTGCGAGCAATGCGCAAAATCGGCCGCCTTAGAACTCGCTTTTTGCTATACTCTTGGCTTTGGCGTTCCGTTTAAAACTGCCGCGGCTTAGGACTGGTTGGCTAGATTAGGCATAAACATAGATCAGCTTTACTAGCGACTCGATTCTCTTAAAAGACTTGAAATATCAGATATTGAACTAACAACGTATGCAAGAACTGGAACCTAGGGTATTTTTACTTTAGATTTAGAGGCTAGATATGGAAATGAAAACTTTTATTCGGCAGAGATGTGCCTAGCTTAAAAGGTCTATAACTTAGAAAAACAGCTGGGCGTCGATCACTGGCTTATTTTTGAGTTAAAGGTTGAGCTTATTCGCTTTTTGAAAGCTTAAAAGAAATTAAAAGAAGCTACGAAAACGGCAGAGGCTCTAGAAATTTCTATACGAGAGAAATATGGAGTCGAACATATCCTTTACGTTAGAACAGCATTGCCTTTTGCAGACCTTTATAGGGAACAAAATCGGTGGGATAATGTTAAAAAAAAACTGGTTGAAATAAAACGTATACTAGTTGATAATCTTAGCTTTAAGTACATACTCTGCATATAAGCTTGCAAAGCTTTGTCTAGCACCTACGCGCAACGAGGGAAAGATATAAAAGCCGAGGAAGCCTATAAGCAACTTTTAAATGCTATTTAAAAAACCCTCCACGCTGATCATCCGTTTACCTCCAATATTATCTAAGGGTACGCCACTTTTCTAGAGAGATAGGGAAGAATTGCAGAGGCCGGTGATCTGCAAAGCCAAAATACTCGCGTATCGATCTTGTTAAGTAATTTCGCCGGGTTATATAAGGAACATAACAGAGGCCGAAATGTTAGGTTGCAGGGTAACCTGAAATATGCAGAGAACATACTTTTTAACATGAAACGAGACGCCGAAACATCTGCGGAATTTTTTGAAGGAGCTGAATTTAACGAGTTTGTTAGGATTGCCATGATAGCAACGCAAAATTTAGCTTTGGTAATTCGAGATTAGAAGCGCTTTGCGGAGGCCGAGATGTTGCAGCAAGAACTGAAGGCGAGGATCGAGAAGGAGTTTGGCGAGTACGACTAGGAGACTTTAAACGTAATTTTTGATCTCGCCCGCACTTTACAAATGGAGGAGAGATGGGATGAGGCAGAAAAGCTCCAGCTTACTGTAAAATCGGGGCGGGAAGTACTTTTTTTACGGACGCATGAAAAGACAGTGGATTCTAGCTTTCGCCTCGCTGAAATATACGAGGGAAAGGGTAAACTAGATAAAGCCGAGAACGAGATGGGATCGGTGCGGGATGTATGTATGGAACGACTTGGCCCGAGCTATAAATATTTGATTGAGGCGACCTAAAGACTAGCACTTATATATTTGAGGCATGGGAAGCTAAAGCGAGCGGAAGAATGCCTGACCGAAGCTGTGCTTTTTAGTGAGACTGTCTTTAGTTGTGACGACAAGAATACGATGGGTTCGAAGAGTAACCTGGGGTTTGTCTACTTGACTCAGGGGCGACTGAAAGAGGCAACAGAGCTACTGGAAAGAACCTTTGAAGAAATGAGAAATCAATTGGGGAATTAACACCAGTTTGTCAATATCACGGCAAATCATCTTGCTGATGCCTATACCCAGCAGGGGAGGCTTAAAGAAGCAACTCAGCTCAGAAAGCGTGCCTGACTTCCTAATCCACGACAAGAAGCTCACCTAAGACTATTATCCGAAGAGGAGCAATTGCAGCTAGCACTAGAGTTATCACTGCATGCACAGCTAGGAGCGCCGACAAACAACACTAAAAGCGGAGAAGACGATGACATTCTAAGAGATATCACCTTGTCATCAGAAGGGAGGCCAGCTACCTAGACAGTCGACAAGGCAGACATGATTCCTTTTTCGTCTTTAAATTCTCGGTTCTAGTATATAAAAGCTATCGAAAATAGAAAATGTTGCTCTTAAATAAAGAAAAAGGGAAATTCCCGATCGGAAGAATAGTTCACGATCTATTGTAAAGAGGCCTTAATCATATCGAGACCGTAGGACTTACACATGCCCCCTCATCCTGCGGAATGTTGACTTGTCGTACCAGTGCCGAGCATTCAGATCCTGCATGTTGTCCTTGGCCGTGTTAGACCGGGTGCGTTTCAAATCCTCGTCCCGATTATCTGCGAACATGAGCTTGCCGGTTAATGTATTCCATACAAGAGGAGAGAAAGCCTCTCAGACCGCTGGGGCTGAAAGGGTTTAGGAACGTTGTATAAATAGCTTCTTACTAAATATCCGGATGACCTAAAAAGTCTTAAGCTATTTAAAAAGATAAAAATGCCTTTATTATATATATTTAAAATATAAATTAAAATAAAATAAACAAAATTATTAAAATTACTATAATTAAAATAATTAAAAAAACGTTTATTAAAAGTAAATAAATAAATTTTTAAAATTTATTATTGAAAAATTTTTTTATAAAAAAATTTATTTTAATTATATTAACACATCTCCTACTTAAATAGGCCACTTAATTAAATAGGCCACTTAATTAAATAGGCCACTTAATTAAATAGGCCACTTAATTAAATAGGCCACTTAATTAAATAGGCCACTTTTTAAACCTTTGTATGTATATTCGCAAATAATTTAACGACAACATATTTAATTAATTTAAACCAGTTAAATTCTTATTCGCTAGACCTATTTATACTATTCCGACAAGTTTACGGATTATAGCTATTTTTGCTACAAATTTTATAGCACCCGACGCAAGTCTTTTTTCTTTTTGTACGACGAACGAACCGACGAATAACCCGACGAACGAGCTGACGAACGAACCGATAATAAAATAAACGCAATTATAAAACGAATAATTGTTTATATAAAAAGCAAAAGATTTACAAGCTTCGAAAAACGTAGTTATATAAGTTTATCGGCTTGTTCGTCGGTTTGTTTATCGTACGAAAAAAAAAAAAGACTCGCGTCAGGATTTGCGTCGGGACTTGCGTCGAAACTTACGTCGAAACTTGCGTCAGGTGCTATAAAACTTGTAATAAACGTAACTATAATACGCAAACTTGTCGGAATAATATAAACAGGTTTAGCGAATAAAAATTTAATTAATTCGAATTAATTGTTTATATTTTCGGTTCGTTCGTTAAGTTATTTATCGGTTCGTTTGTCGTACGAAAAAAAAAAGACTCGCGTCGGGTACTATAAAATTTGTAGCAAAAATAGCTATAATCCGTAAACTTGTCGGAATAGTATAAACAGGTCTAGCGAATAAGAATTTAACTGGTTTAAATTAATTAAATATATTGTTGTTAAATTATTTGCCAATATACGTACGAAAGTCTGGAAAATGGCCCTTTTAATTAAATAGCCTATTTAAGTGGGAAATGGGTTATTATTTAATATTATTTATTGCGTAATTTTATTTTAAAATATAAATAGTAAAAAAACCTTAAGGTTATAAAGCATATTTATATTTATAATAAAGAAAACTAAGAATATTTATATATCGCTATAAGAAATGTAAAATATTTTAGTCTTTTTTAATTTAATTAACATATTTAATTTATATATAATATATAATTTTATAAACCCTTTTGTTATACTGTATTAATAAACTTATATATTTTTTAATATTATTGTTACGAACTAACAAGAAACGAAGCTTAGAAGGAAAGGAACCGGACACGCATAAAAGTATAACACGGTTATAAGGATAATTGTGGGTGATTATTAGTGATTAATAGAGCAGGATTAATTAAAAGTAATTAGTACAGAGCAAGACTAATTAAAAATAATTAGTACAAAGCAGGACTAATTAAAAGTGATTAGTATAAAGCAGGACTAATTAAAAGTGATTAGTATAAAGCAGGACTGATTAAAAGCGATCGGTATAAGCTAAAGTAATAAAAAAAAATATATTAAGGAAAAGATTTTTTGTACAGCTAATTATTTATTTATTATTATTTAATTTATGTCTATAGTTAATTTTTAGAAATAATTATAAAAGAACATTTTCTACGAAACAGTTAATTTAAAATACTATTATTTTTATTGCCTATAATACTATTTTTTAACGTATATTTTAAATATAAATATAAAAATATCTTTAGTTATACTTTAAATATTTATAGCCCTGATATTACGAAAGTTTATATAGTATTAAACACTAGTATACGTTTTATAATATTTTAAATAGTTTTGTTTTACGTTAAACGGTTAATTAAAGTAATATTTAAACTATAGCACCTATTATTTTATTTAGTTTATAAAACGTTATCGCTACATTTTAAATAAAAATTATAGTAATATATAATTAAATACGAAAATTAGGATAAAAGTTAAACGAATAAACTAATATTTTTAACGATACGATAAACTAAACTAATAAGCTCGAAAAAAAAGCCGATAAATTTAAAGCTTAAAACTAAAAATTAAAAAATAATATTTTAAGTTTAAAAAAACAAAACTAACTTTTTTAAAAAAAAGTCGATAAAATAAATAAACGACTAAAAGTTATAATAGTAGCTATAAAAATAATTAAAAAACCCGTAAAAATTTTAAAACTTTTAAGCCTAGCCCGGTTTAACGGTATATTAAAAAAGTTAAAAAAATTCTAAATATAAACCCGAGCTTATTTTTATTTTTACGAAGATTTTTTTTAAAAAAACGACGAAATTAAAAAAATTTGCACGATAGCCAAATTGTTCGAAAGGCGAGCATTGTTATAGTTTAAACTGCACTTATTAAAAGCAACGATTTTGCCGATAAAAAATTGTCCGGAAAATACGTAAAAAATCTTTTAAAATTATAAATCGTTTAAAAATAAATTTAAACATTTATTTATTAATTTTAAAAAAAAACGATAAGCTTAAAACGATTTATAAAAACTAAAATAAACAAGATCGGCATTAATATATACAATTAAATTTTAAAAAATCGCAGCTATTATTAATTTAAATAATTAAGCTAAAATAATAATATTTTATAAAAGATTAAAAAATATAGTTAAAAATAAAATTAGCAAGCTATTATAACCTAATAATTTTAATAAATATATTAATAACGTAATTAAAGCCGACACTAAATTATATAAAAAACGATAAAAACTTTTTAATAAAAAAAACAATAATAATAAGCTTAACTAAAAAAAAAAGCGTTAATAGTTTACGGCATATAGTATATACATAAAACTAATAAAATTTAGCGTAATATAGTAAAAACGAAAAAATTAAAAAAAAAAGTCTAAAAATTTTAAATGTTATAATTATAATAAACTAGGACATTACGCTAAAAATTGCAAAAAAAAAACTACGCAAAAATCTACGAATACTAAAAGCTAAAATATTTAAAGCTAAAAAAAATAGTTAATAAATTAATATAATACAGGCCTATTATAACGATAAAATTTTAAACGTAAAGCAAAGTAGTAAAACATTAACCGAAAACTAAGCAGTATAAAAAGAAATATATATATTAACAAACTAATTAATAGCACGATTATATTTAAAGCAAATAATAAAAAAAATTTATAAACAAGCTGTTTACGATAAAAAATAGTTTACTAATAGTTTAAAAAAAAAGTACGATTTAACGAAACGGTACGTTTAAAACGTAGTTTAATAAAAATAATATAAACTTTAAAATAAAAACTTAAAGCTATAAAAATAATTATAAAATAAATTTAATAAAAGTTATAATATAAAATAATTATTGCGTTAACCGAATAAAAAAACGTATAAATTTAAAATAAATAGCTAAAACTTAATTAAAAAAATAAATAATAAAAAAAACTTAACCTAGCCGAAAAAAGTTAAAATAACGGACTTTATAAATTAAAAAATAACGAAAAATATTTTAAAAACTATGTTTATTTTTTAATTAATAAAACAATATTAATATTAAATATACGATAAATTAAAGTAAACTAATATATATATTAAAATATTAAAAATAAAATAATATATAAAAAAAATTAGCTAAAAAGCAAAAAATGTTTAAAAAAAGATTTAAAATGTTTTTACAAAATTTACAATTGCTAAATTAAAAATAAATAATTAAATTAATTAATATAAAAAAAAATTATTTAAAAATAAATTCGTTTATATACGTAAAAAAACGAATTTTGCTTAAAATAAAAAATAACAATTTTAACTAAAAAAAAAATAAAACAAAAGCTCGATATTAAATTAAAACAGTAATTTTTACGATATTATAAAAAATATCGAAATATAATAATTAAAATAAGCATAAATATTTTAAAAACGAAAAAATTTAACACTTTTATTTTAATTAATCGTTTATATAATAAAATTATATTTAAAAATAATAATAAACGATTATAACTACGTTATAAAAAATATTACGAAATATTATAAATAAGTTATATAATATATAAATATAAAAAATACATAGCAAAAAAAATTAAAAATTTTTAATTTTTAGCCCGAATAATTAAAATAAAAATTTAAAATTTTTACGAAAAAAATAAAATTAAAAAACTAATAGTAATATATTAAATAATTTATAAATATATTATATTTAAACAAGATTTATAATATTCCGAAAATTGCAAAAAAAAGTTTACGATTTAAAAATAATATTAATATATTTAATGCAAAATTTATATATTTTATAAAAATTTTTAATACGAAAATATAAAAAAAAGAATCGAAAAAAAAAATTAATAAAAATTACTTTTTATTCGTAATTATCGAAAAAATAATAAAATAATAAAATTTATAAAAAAACAAAACCGACGACAAATTTATTAATAAGCAAAAAACGACGAAAAACAATTATAAAACAAAACTAATAGCTAGTTTACGAAAATCTTAGGTTTTTATATAAAATAAAAACATAAATTAAAAAAATACAAATATTAATTAACGTAATTTATAATAAAAAAAAGTTAAAAATTTTATTCGATATAAACGTTTATAAAAGTTTTATTTTTTTAAATTTAATTAATAAATTAAACTTAGCATAAATAAAAAAAAAAACATTATATATTTACGACTTTTAATAAAAAAACTATAAATTACAATAACGGAAAAGTTATACGAAAAATTGCAAAACTTTTAATAATTATTTAAAATTATTTAAAACGTTTTAAACTCGATATTATAAAAATATTATATAATATAATATTAAAATTAATTTAGTTACGGAAAAGCAATTTTAAAATAAATTAAAAAACTAGTTATTTTTAATAAAATTTATTTAAAATAATTAAACTAAAAAAAAACTTAGCTTTTATAAAATTTTAAATATAAACTATATATAAGCTTAAACAATTAAACAAAATGTAAAACAAAATATAATAGCAAGTTAACGAAAAATTTACGATTAAAATATTAAAAAAATACGCTAAATTTAAAAACTTGTTTATAAAAAAACATAGTAAAAAAATAAAGCTATTAAAATATAATAAATATAATTATGCGATTAATTTAAAAAAAAAAACGTATTTTAAAGCTTTTAAATTATATAAGTCGAACAAAAAATAATTTAAAAACCTAAAAAAATATTTTAACAAAAACTTAAAAAAAAGTTTATACGATATTTTAAATTATCGGCAGCAGTATTAATATTATAAGTACTAAAAAAAATAGAAAAAAATAAAAAGCGAAAATAGAAAAATTGTAAAAATTAGCGACATTTTAATTTTATTATTATTAAAAATAAAAAACTTATATTATAAATAAACGATTTAAAAAACCGTTTTAAAAAAGCATAATAATTTATAACATTTAATATTTTAAAAGCTTATTATTATATTAAAATTAAAAAAAGCAACAAATAAAAAATAGCATTTATTATAAAATATAGATTATATAAATTTTTAATAATAAATTTTAGCTTTATTATCGTATTAGCAATATTTTAATTAATAATTACAAATATATTACGTAAATTTGTCGATAAATTTATAATAATATATTTAAACGATATTTTAATTTATTTAAAAATATTCGAAAAATACAAAAAATATATACGATAAATATTTTAAACGTTATAAAAAATAAAGTTAAAAGTATATTTAAAAAAAAAATAAGTTTTATAAATAATAAATATATTTTTTAAAATATATAATTTTTTTAAAAAAAGTATAAATTTAATAATTTAAACTAAAAATAATAAAAAACTAGTTTATATTAAAAAATATTAATAATATATATTTATTTATAAAATTTATAAAATTAATATATATATTTATTAAAAATTTTAAGAAAATCGCGGTATTTTTTACGGACTTTATTAAAAAAAACAAGCTTTTTTAATAAACGGAAAAAAAGCAAAAAACGTTTAATATATTTAAAAATGCAATTTTAAACGATTTAATATTTAAACTACTTAATTTAAATAAAAAATACGAAATAAAAGTCGACGTAAATAATTACGCTATAAAAAAATAAAACAAAAAAATACAAAAAACTATACGAAAATTAAACAAATTAACTAGCTAATATTATAATAATAAACTATACGTATTAAAAACATATTAATATAAATTAATTAAAAAAGTACACGAACATTTATTTTTAAAACATTTAGCAAACTACGAAAAAATTACGATTTCTTAAAAATATTAATAGTAGTAAAAAAAGTTATCGCAAAATATAATTTATGCAAAACGTTTAAAATAATAAAGCATAAACTATATAAAAATTTAGTATTAATATTAATATTAAATCGAATATAAAAAACGATAGCATTTAACTATATTGTTAAATTATTAAAGTTAAAAAAATTTATAATAAAAATAAAGTTCGACTTTATTATAGTTATAGTAAATAAGTTTATAAAATATACTTATTTTATATTATATAAAAAAATAAGCTTAGTAAAAAATTTAGCTTACGTAATAATAAAACATGTTTTTAGTAAATATAGTTATTTAAAAACGATTATTATTAATAAAAGCAAAATAATAGCATTTAAGTTTTAGCAATTATTTATTAAAATTTTAAAAATTAAGCATAAAATATTTATAATATATTATTTATAAATAAATAGTTAAATAAAAAAACTAAATTAAACTTTAAAATAATATTTTTATTATTATATTAATTAAGATTAAAATAACTAAGTAAAATTATTATTAAACGTAGAACTAATATATAATAGTTTAATAAATAAAATAATAAAAATGTTATTATTTAAAACAAACTATAAATATAATATAAATATATAACGACACTATATTAACGGTATTATTATATCGGCAGTAAAAATTTAAGCTAAAAAGTTATTAGGATTATAAAAATAGTTATAAAAAAAATTTATATTTGTTTAAGAAAAAATAAAAGAATATTACGATAAAAATAAATTATTAAAGCTAATTTTTTTAAAAAAAAAAGATAAAATCTATTTTTTAAAACGCAATATTTAAATAAAACGCAATAACGAAAAACTCGATTTTAAAAATATTAGACTTTTTAAAATTAAAAAATAATATTATTAATAATATATAAACTAAAGCTATTAAATATTATAATTATTTAACCGATTTTTTATATATTATTATTAATTAAAGCGCACCTAAACGCCGCGTTTAAAACTTAATTAAAAGTAAACGAAAATAAAAATATTTACGAAATAAAAAAAGTCTTAAATTTACGACAAAATAAAAAAAAGTTCGAATATTTTATTAAATAAAAAAGCTATACGTACGTTAAAACTACATAAAAACTAAAAAAACATTTTACGAACGTAAAAAATCTTGTTAAAAATTTCCACCAGCAATATCCTAACTGCCCGAAGCTAAAAAAAAAAAAGTTATTTACTTAAAATATTAAAAAAACTTTTACAGCATTTTAATTAATAATATTTAAAGCTTTAAACGCTTAAACAAATATAACAGCGTTCGACTTAAAGCGCTTTTATTTATTTAACTCGTTTAAAAAACGAAAACTTTATTAAACCAGTTTTACCCTTTAAAAACGCGCTATAGTTTTTAATATACATAATTATATTAAACGAAAAAAAGCCTCGTTAAACTCGTTCTTTTATTTATCTAACTCTTTTTGATAGCAGCAATATAGTTTTAAAATACGCTTTTCCGCCAGCAATTTTTTGCGTTTAAAACGCTAAAATTTAGCGTAAATGCGCTTAAAAAAAAAAAAAGGGAACCCTTTTTCCGTTACAAAAACACCCAGCCTATACACACTTTTTACAACGCTAAACATTTTCCATTATAACAAATTTCCACTTTTTATTTAAATAACAAAAGTAAAGTATAATTTTAAAACTAAAGTCTTTAAAAAAGTCGGCGAAAATAATACAACAAACAATAAATAACGCCAGCTTACTGCGCAACTTAATAATACGACGTAATATAATAAATTAAAAATAAAAAAGAAAAATAAACATACTTACAAAAAGTTAACGTAAGGTATAAATATATTTATTAAAATAATAAACTTAAAAAAAAGGGAATAATATTACGAACTAATAAAAAATAAAGCTTAAAAAAAAAAAAACCGGACACGCATAAAAATATAACACGATTATAAAAATAATCGTAAATAATCATTAATAATCAATAAAACAGAACTAATCAAAAATAATTAATATAAAACAAAACTAATTAAAAGTAATTAATACAAAACAAGACTAATTAAAAATAATCAAAACAAAACAAGACTAATTAAAAGTAATAAGTACAAAATAAAACTAATTAAAAGCGATCGGTATAAGCTAAAGTAATAAAAGAAAAAGTATATTAAAAAAAGGATTTCTTATATAGCTAGTCATTCACTCATCACTATTTAACTCATGTTTATAATTAATTCTTAGAAATAACTATAGGAGAACATTCTCTACGAAGCAGTCAATCTAAAATACTATTATTCTTATTGCCCGCAATACTATCCTTTAACGTATACTCTAAACATAAACATAAGAGTATCCTTGGTTATACTTCAAGTATTTATAGCCCCGATACCACAAGAGCTTATATAGTGTTGGACACTAGTGTACGCTTCGTAATAATTATATTTATAAAATTATATTTAATATTTATTATTAAATATATTTTATAATATAAATTAAAAAATCGTTTATTTTTTTTAATTAATTTTTAATTTTAAAAAGGTAATAATTAATATAAAAATTTATAAGTAAAAAGTATATTTATTTGTAAAAATAATAAGTTAACTATTTAATTATAAAGTTTTTGCCTTTTTATAAAGCTATAAAGCTAAGGCTTTACACTTTAATTTAATAGCTATATAGCGGTTAAGCTATATATTAACTATTTATACTATTTATGCTTATATGCATTAATAATATAATTTATTTTAATATAAACTTTTTTAAAAGCTTTAATAGCTATAATAATATAACTTATATTAGTAATATAGCGACTTATAGGTAGAAAGTGTATATATTAATAAAAATAAAGATTTCACTATTTGGTTATGCGGTTTCTGCCCTTTTATAAGGCTATAGGGCTAAGGCCCTACACCCTAGCTTAATAGCTATTAAGCTATAACCATATCTATTATATATATTTATGCTACTTATACCCGCGCGCATTAATTAGTTTATAGCCTTTTAAATTTTATATTAATTAGTATAAGTTAAATTAACATAAGCTTTATATTAAATATTAGTTATAAAAGTTACCTAAAAGTAAAATATAATATAATATAATAACAAGGTTTATAAAACTTATATATTATATATAAATTAAATATATTAATTAAATAAAAAGACTAAAATATCTTATATATATTGTAAAAATATGTAAATATTCTTAGTTTTTTTTATTATAATATAAAATATACTATACTACTTTAACGGTTTTTTTATTAAAATATTAACCGCTTTTTTAACTAACCTTTTTAATTAATATTTAATATAAAACTTATATTATTATAACTTATATTATTAAATAAGTCATTTAAAAGCTATTAATTAATATAAATTGCATTATTATAGCTATTATTTTCGTAAAATTATAACTATTAAAGCTTTTAAAAAAGTGATTATTTAAGATTTTTTAAAAGCTTACATAATAATTTTTACTAATAATTAATATTTTTAAAAAAAAAAATTTCATATTTTTTTTAAAATAAAATAAAACTACGATAATAAAATTACGGCTTTTTACGCGTTTAAATATTATAAAAACGTTTAAAAAAGTTAAAAATAAATAAAATATTTTTTAATAATAAAAGGTTAGTTTTTATTAATTTAATTTAATTATATAATATATAATATTTGCTTTTTAAAATTATTATATATATTATTTATATTTTAAATTATTTTACATATAAATATAATTATTAAAGTTTAAATTTTATCTATTTTAATTAAAGTACGGAAAATTTTTATTACAAAAAGGGCCGGTTACAAAAGGTAGTTAGTGCGGTTATAAGACAATGTATGCTGTAGAGCTCCTCAGCCACGGTGGTCCAAGCCACTTAAAAAAGCGCCACACATACCGTCACCATTAGCGTGAACTTCCCGGCATACCTTTACAAGTTCCTTTCGGATGCTTTTAATCTAACAATAGGGGACTCTATTTCTAGATGCCAGAACTTCCACTTCTTAAAACTTCTATACCAATACTACAACATTTATATGCACTATAGACTCATTAGCTTTTGAGTCCATAATGACTGCACTCTTCTATTTCGGGGGCAAGGGCTTACACTATTGGTCTCTAGCGCTATCGTGGCTAATGCAACTAGAGTGAAGACCCATTTTGGAAGTAGGACGAGAAAAGACATGACTGCGCAGAAAATAATCAGTAGCCAAGGGAAATGTCTATCGCGAAGCTAGGCGTCGAGTGTGAGCAGAAATCCTACTACACGGCAAAAGTGTTCAGTCGGATTTACACTAAAATTTGGCTTAGAAATAGGAGGGACACGAGGTCCAGCACATTATCCAAATGCGAAATTCACTTTCGCTGTGTTGAATAGAATATGGAATGACTGCTCGTGACTGAGGCCGACGAAATGCATTTAACTTTTGATGGCGCATATTCTAGGAGATTGACCATGTGACAGGTTTAGATTTCAAACAAAGTCTAGAAGCTGCATTTTTTCTCTTTATCCGATCTTATATATAGCCCGTTTTACCTGAGAAATATTGAATGTTATCAAAGTTATTCCGTGAGCAGCCTGTTGGCAGCTGACCACTACAATTCTAGTTATCACTGCATTGGATAATCAAATGCAATCAAAACATCATGTAACATACTGATGTATTATATATGAGTAAGATTAGCCTGTAAGCTAGTGACATTGAGTTTTTGTGCTATGACGTTAGTGTAAATGCTTATATTGTGGATTTCGGCTACACTATGAACATCGAAGACTTAGTTGGCAGAGAGTGCCTAGTATCCACACTAAGGAGAGCATTTTCTGATATTATATTGGCGTAAATGTGATTCATTTCGTTCCAACCTTGAGATGGCCAGGTTCTCTGTTAGAAACACACACAAGGAGCTACGATCAATGTTTTAAATGGCGATAAGAAAGGCATCTTTACAGGTTACAAGGGTATCCAGATATAGAATGCAATTTAGAAGACATTGTATTCTAGAGTGGAGTGGACTTGGTGATTGTACTAAAACAAAAAATCAGAGGATTATAAGTGGTTAAAGTCGATAAGGAATGGCTAACAGAACGCAATATAGTACTTTATGCCTTAAACTTATACGGTTATGATACTATAAATGCCGGATCTTTATTTATCCTTTCATTAATCTTGCGCAAGCAGTATTGTTAGCAAATGACCTGGTTCTGGAAAGGCTCAGTCTAGCCTTGCAACAGCAACGCAGGCACATTTCCTAAAAGTGTAGAGTCACAGGGATGAAACTGACCAAGAGCGCGCCCAGTCAGATCGTGTCATAAGGGCTATCCAAACAAAGTCTTTTTGGGAGTAATATATTTGGAAATCTAATAAGAATCAACAAACGCACACTGTTACGGGCTTGTTTTTGGTGGTTAACGTTAAAAGATCAGCCTAGTCATAGCCAAGACTTAAAAAGGTATGTTCGAAGCAAGTTTTAAGCGGGAAAAGGCAAAGACGTCGAGTCGGTCAGAAGCGAACTTCTCTAAAAAGCGGCTGGCGTTTTTATGTAGGTTATACTCGTTGTTAACATCTTTAACGAAGAATTTTAACGGGGCCGTATTTTTGTAGTTAAAAAACGGCTTTAAAAAACACTTGCTAAACTAAGTAAACTTTTTAAAGATATTTTAAAACGAGATAACAAAAATATAGCCGACTTATTACTAAGCATTTAATGGATACTTTATGCGAGGCGCCTGATGAAACCTAAGGAATTTTACTATGCAGTAGTAGCTGGACTAGATCCGATACCGGAAAATCTAGCTCGATGGAATCCCGAATATATTACAGCAGACGATATGAACAGATTTGTCTGTAGTTCCTCCAAGGGGCTTGCTGAGATTACCAAATCACAAGCGCGGACTGTTTAATTCATCCACGAGTTGGTGAAAAATGGAGGTATTTATGACTTATAGCCTAACCTCGGGCTAAATTTTAAAAGCCTAAGTTATAACCAGCTAAAGAAGTGCTGTTACGCATACTTTTTAACGAATATTTTAAATTATATTATAAATAACCAAAAGTTTTTAAAAGCTTTTTTTAGCGAAGCAAAAAAGTTGCGATAATAAATATTAAAAAAAATTTTTTTTTTAAATATACGATATATTAAGTTTTTTATTATATTAATATTGCCGCGATCGAGTTATTTTAGTATAATTTTTTAAATTTATTTAAATAATTTTTTTGCAAAATTTAAAACATATTATTATATATTAATTATAAATTTGCCGTATATTTTAATTAAAAATAATTTTACTAAATTTATAAATAGTATTTATTAATAAAATATTTAAACTTATAATTATAAAAAACGATATATATATATATATTTTTTATTGTTTTAATCAATAGTTATTAAAAAACGGTTAAAGTTTTATTATAATTATAAAATAGCTTAATAAATTTTAACAAAATTATTATAATAATAAATTATAAAAAAAACTTTATATTTTATAAAAAATAAAAACCGCTTTTATAAACTGCCGAAAAAAAAACATTAAATAATTATATAATTATTAATTAAAAAAAGCGCCGACGTTAAGTCGGAAAATAATTATAATTATATATTATTATTATACGCTGCCGAAAAAAATTATTAAAAAATTATATAACTATTAATCGATAAAAACGTTAGCGTTAACTTAAAAAATAGTTTTAATTAAATATTATTATAATAAACTGCTGAAAAAAAGCATTAAAAAATCGTGCAGCTATTAATCGATAAAAGCGTTAACGTTAATTTAAAAAATAATTTTAATTAAACGCTATTATTATAAATTATTAAAAAAAAATATTAAAAAATCGTATAGTTATTAATCGATAAAAACGCTAACGTCGATTTAAAAACTAGTTTTAATTAAACGCTATTATTATAAACTATTAAAAGTAAGCATTAAAAAATTATATAGCTATTAATTAATAAAAACGCCGATGTCGATTTAAAAAATAGTTTTAGTTATATATTATTGTCTTACGCTGTTAAAAAAAGGTATTAAAAGATCGTATAGCTATTAATCGACAAAAGCGCCGACGTCGATTTGAAAAACAGTTTTGGCTGTATACTATTGTCGTAGGCTGCCGAAAATAGGCATTAAAAGATTGTGCAGCTGTTAATCGAAAAAGGCGCCGACGTCGACTTGAAAGATAGTTTTAGCGGTCGGACACCATTGTCGCGGGCTACCGAAAATGGGCATTAAGAGATCGTGCAGTTATTGGTCGAAAAGGGCGCCGATGTTAACTCGAAAAATAGTTCTAGCTAGACACCATTGCCGTAGGCTGCTAAAAATAGGCACTAAAAGATCATACAGCTATTAATCGAAAAAGGCGCTAATGTTAAATCGAAAAATAGTTCTTATAGTTAGACACTATTGTAGTATACTGCCGAAAATAAGCACTAAAAAATTGTGCAGCTATTAATCAAAAAAAGCGCTAACGTTAACTCGAAAGATAGTTTTAGTTATACACTATTATCGTAAGCTGCCGAAAATAGGTACTAAAAAATCGTGCGGCTACTGGTCGAAAAAGGTGCCGACGTCGACTTAAAAGATAATTTTAGCTGGACACTATTATGGTACGTTGCCGAAAATAGGCATTAAAGATCGTGCGGCTAGTAGTCGAAAAGGGCGCCGACGTCGACTCGAAAAATAATTTTAGTCGGACACCATTGTGGTACGCTGCCGAAAATGGGCGTCAAGAGATCGTGCAGCTATTAATCAAGAAAGGCGCCGACGTCGACATTCCTAGATTCCCTCAGTTACAAGTCAGCAGGACACTCTATGACTAAGACAATGCGCATTACCATGGGCCCAATTCCTGAGCCCTTTCCTGAAACCTCACTCATAGCACCAAAGTCCCCTACGGCACTGATTAAAGCCACTGAGTACATTGACGACATATTTGCCACACACGAGACAGTAGGGGAGCAGCTCAGAGTTTGGCCAGTACCAAAGACTCAGACAGAGGTACGCCAATTTTTGGGCTCGATAAGTCCAACAAGACAATGGATTCGCAATTTTTCAGAGATCTCAAGACCCCTGAATAGGTTGCAAGGAGATGTCTCTTGGCAATGGGGTGACTACGAAGCCCTATCATTCAACACACTCTGTAAGATGGCCTCTACAGCCGTCGAGATGCACGGACATATACTAAATTAGCCAGTTGATCTTTACTCTAACGCATCAGCATTTAGTGCAAGATGCTGCATTATTTAGACATAGTTTAACATTCCCAAGCCTAAGTTATATAACAACTTTCTATTTACTATAACCTAAAGAAACTATGGCATATATAAGAAAGAATTGTGTGCTATCGTCGAGTTTACAAGAAGACATAAAAGATATCTCAGGTCTACACTTTCTTCTATTACTTATACTAATCGCAAGCCTTTGACATTTTTTTTGACATCCTTTATCGTAGAAGGGATTTATGCTCGCTAGGCTAAGGAATTGCGATCATTAAGCATTCGAATAGTTTCTATTAAAGGAAAACGCAACGCTGTAGCAGATGCTTTGTCAAAATACCTATCTTGACTACGGCTATATAAACAAAAACACCAAACAATGGGTATGGAAAGATGGCGCTGGAGGTTACGACAAAATGCTCAAAGACCTTAATAAAAATCAGAGATCACAACTCATTAATAAGCTCGCCTCATTAACTATAACCTTAAAGATGGCTTTAATCTAGAACTGGTCAGATAGATTAAACGGATTTACATCTTAACTAGAGGAACTGCTTGCCCTAGAGTACCGTAGCGCGCTTAAATAAGTCATGTGGGAAGCCTTAACTGTAAACCTAATAGCGTTATTAGCTAAAGCTTGTTATATTTTTAGCTCGAAAACGGCACTTAAGACCAGTTTATATAAAGATTTACTATAGTATTTTAATGTTTAAAAACATTTAAGTAAAAATGGCCTTAAATGCGGTAAACTAGGTTTAAAAGCGATAAAAGATCGCTGCAGTCAGTTTAAAATAACAAAAAAAGGAATTTTTAAACACTAAAGAATAGGTATATAGCGAAAGTGTTTACTAAAGAGTAAGGTTTTAAATGCTTTAAGCCTGGCTTACGATAAGTAAAGTCATTTTTTAGCACCTATTAACTTAAGGAAACTTAACCAATCCGGCTTTTAGCCGACTATAGCTAAGACATTGGTGATTATATTGCTTTATGCTTTCAATGCGCAAGCTTCAACCCAGCAAGACCTAACCCCCTTAATTTACCGGTTACGATCTTTGAACCTTTCCAGATTGTGGTAGCTGATTTTATAGGACCATTCCTAATATCAGGACGAGGATTCCGTCACATATTCTATATCGTGGATTTATTCAGTAGATTTAGCTGGGGATTCTCTTCGGCACAGTATAACGCACCTACAGCCTGCGATCTCTGTTCCAAATGGAGAAACCAAGTTTGCACTACACCTATAACACTCTATACGGATCCCGGAAGTGCTTTTATCGCAAAGGAATTCAAAGACAAGCTCCTAAAGATGGGAGTTTACACTTTGACGGCACTCTCAAAGGCTCACGTCGGTGCTATGGCCAAGAGTGTGTATGGGGTGCTGCGAGACGACGCTACCAACAATAACGGGATTAGCGACGGGACAATCAGCAGCGGACTACATCATGCCACGCGACAGCTGCGAGATTGCTGGGTACAGGAGGTGATAATTAGCCGTTCTCAAGGCCGAATGGGACGTTATTTGTATAGGGAGGTCGGTATAGAATTGGACTAGGTGATCCAGCTCTCAAGTTCACGGCTATTCTGTGTGTATTGTCTATGTGTCTTCTGTGCCTCTGAATCAGGGTTCCAGGTTTTTATCCCTTCAGCTAAGTGGGTGGCTGGGTTATTAGTCATGCCCTGATACTCCCATAGGAGTTGCTTTATCACATACGCAAATTTGTCGGAATAGTATAAACAGGTCTAGCGAATAAAAATTTAACTAGTTTAAATTAATCAGATATATTATTGTTAAATTATTTGCGAATATACGTACAAAAGTTTAAAAAGTGGCCGATTTAATTAAATGGCCTATCTAAGTAAGAAATGCGTTAAAAAGTTTTTAACTATTAAATAAATAAAAGTTTATTTATTAACTTTAAAAATTTAAAAAATGTTTTAGTTAATAATTAAATTTCAAAGTATAAAAATATATAGTTTAAATTATATAAAATTAATTTAGTATTTTTAAAGCTTTTTTAAATATTTAATTTAGTTATTAAATCTTTATACGTTTAATAAAATGCTGTAAAAAAATCTTTTTTTTAAAAAAAATAATATATATTTATATTAAATCGTCGATTTTTTTATTATACGTTTGTTTTAACAGGCTAAAATAATTAATATTAAAAAACTAAAGCTTATATAACGAATAAAACGGTATATTTAAAATAATAATATTATATTTTTTTCCGTATAGTTTAAATTTAGTAAAGTAATAGCTTTTGTAATTGTTAAAAATTAATAAACAATAAAAACTTTTTATATAATTAATTATATATTTATCGAAATGCTAAATTTAATTTAAATTTTGTTTATTATTTATTAAGCCGTTTTTTATTATCGTAATAATTTAATCGCTTAATCATTTGCTATTTATATATTAAAACCAAAAATAGGTGTTTTTCGTTAAAATAATATACGGCAAAATTATAAAGCCGTACGATTTAATATTTTTAAAATATATTTAACTATTTACGGTTATTTTATATTGCAAACTTTAGTTATTTACGTTAATCGAAAATTATAACAACTATTTTAAACGACATTTTATTTATTATAAAACTAGTTTTATTAAAATTATTAAAATTATTTTTAATAATATTAACCTATCTCTTACTTAAATAGGCCGCCTAATTAAATGGGCTACTTTCCAGACCTTCGTACGTATATTCGCAAATAATCTAACAACAACATATCCGATTAATTTAAACTAGTTAAATTTTTATTCGCTAGACCTGTTTATACTATTCCGACAAGTTTGCGCATTATAGCTACTTTTGCTATAAGTTTTATAGCACCCGACGCAAATCTTTTTCTTTTTTATACGACGAACGAACCGACGAATAACCTAACGAACGAGCCGACGAACGAACCAATAAACCTATATAAAACGAATAATTGTTTATTATATAAAAAGCAAAAAATTTACGGGCTTTACGGGCTTTATAAGCGTTAAAAGGCGTGGTTGTGTAGGTTTGTCGGCTCGTTCGTCGGTTTGTTTATTGTACAAAAGCTCGCGTCAAAACTCGCGTCGAAACTTGCGTCGAAACTTACGTTAAGTGCTATAAAACTTATAACAAACGTAGCTATAATACGCAAACTTGTCGGAATAGTATAAACAGGTCTAGCGAATAAGAATTTAATTAATTCGAATTAATTGTTTATATTTTCGGTTCGTTCGTCGGTTCGTTCGTCGGTTCGTTCGTTGTACAAGAGGAAAAAGGACTTGCGTCGGGTGCTATAAAACTTGCAGCAAACGTAGCTATAATACGCGAATTTGTCGGAATAGTATAAACAGGTCTAGCGAACAAGGATTTAACTAGTTTAAATTGATCGGATATGTTGTTGTAGGATTATTTGCGAATGTACGTACGAAGGTCTGGAAAGTGGCCCATTTAATTAGGTGGCCCATCCAAGTGGAAGATGTGTTAAACTAAATAATTATTAATCGTATAAAATTAAAATATTATTAATATTTTTTAAGATTTTTGCAAAAAATTTGTTAATAATCGATTTTTTAATTAAAACGCGTTTAAAAAATAATTAGCGTTATATAAAATTAAAAACTTAATTAAAACCAACCGCAGTTACGTTACTTTTACGCAAAAAAAAAAAAAAAAAAAAAAATAGCTATATTTTTAATACTATTTAATTAAAGCAAAAACGATCGCGGTATTAAGTTAATTATATATTATATAATTAATTGCTTTTTTAATTCGGTTAATTTATATAATAATCAACGTATATTTTGCCTTAAAAGTAAACTAAATTAGCGGTTTTTTTTAGCGTTTTTCGAAAAATATTATAAGTTTACGCCGTATAATTAATAATTAATTTTAGGTTATGTTTAAAAGCTTATAATGTAAACTATATATATTTTTTTATTTTAATCGTACGGGATTATTAGTAGTTAAAAAAATTGTAAATAAGCTTCTGTTAAAAATAAGCTTGTGTAGCACGTTAGTTTTTTTAATATTTCTTTTTAACTTTTTATATTTTAACTTTAAATATTCGTAAATATTTTCGTAGCTTTTACGTATAGTTTTAATATAATGTTTTAACTTGTTATAATTATAATACTTAGCTTTTTTTTTTCTATTATTATTTTTTGTTACTTTATCGGATTTTGCTTATATTTATTAGTTTTAAATATATTGTATATTCCGTAAATTTTTATTTTTTTTTAATAATCTTTTTAATTATAAATGACTTTTTTTTTATTATAAGTCTTTTTTTTTCTGTTATTGCTTATATAATTTAATATTAATTTAAATAGCATAAAAAATATATTTAATAAAAATTAATTAAATATAATAGCTTAATAATCTTATTTTTAACTTTAAGTTTAACTTTTTATAAAATGTTATTATTTTAGCTTTATTATTTAAGTTAAATAACGCTAAAACTTTTTAAAATTTAATCGCATATATTACAACGGCCCTTTTTTATTAATTACTTTAGCTGGTTTTAATATTATCGCTTTTTTTTAAGTTAAAAAATAATATTTTTAATATTTTTATAAAGCTTTAATCACTTTTTATAATATTTTTATTTTTTATTTTTTATTTTTTATACTTTTATAATAGCTTTTATTAGTCGTAATTTAAACTATTCTAGCGCTTTTTTTTTAATAATAATGCCGCAAATAAAATCTTTTTATAATAGTTTAAAAATAAATTACTATAATATATTATATATTTTTATAAGTTATTAAATATTTTATTAAATTTAATAGCTTGTTTATTTTAAACTTTATAATAATACAACTTATATCACGGTTCCTTTTTTTATATTTTGCATAATTTAATTTAATTTTGTTTATAAACGCTATTCTTTTCAAATTTATATATTTTATAAATATTTAAGTTATTATCAAACTTTTTGCTTTTTTAAAAAAAATTAATTATATTACGTAAATTATTAATTTATAAGCAAATGCCGTTGTTATATTTATTATTGTTATCAGTAAATTAATTTTATAGTTAAATAAATAATTTATTTGCTTTAAACAGTTGTAACTTTTTTATTAATAAATATAGTTTAAATATTGCTTTAATTAACCTTTTAATATAACATAAAACTATTTAAAATGTTATAAAACGTACTTTTTATACTTAATATAAAAATACTTTATATAATTATATAGTATAAGTATTAATATTTAAAATATATATTAAGCAAAGTATTATTAAGCAATAACATATTAAAATTAATAAACGTAAACTTTTTAAAAAATAATCTTTTATTACTTTTAAAAACTAATAATAAATATAAGTTATATAATAAAAAATAAATAACTAATTATATATAAAAGTCTTGTTTTTATTGGTATTTTTTTATTATTATAATTTTTTATAATCTTTTTAATCTAAGATTTTTTAAATCTATTATTATAATTTTTTTATTTTAAAATCCTTTAAATCTATCTTTATAATTTTTTTAATTTAAAATCCTTTAAATCTTTTATTATAATCTCTTTGATCTAAGATCATTTAAATTTATCACTGTGATCTCTTTAATCTAAGATCCTCTAGATCCATTACTGTGATCACGTGACTATACCCCTTACTAGGTCCTTAACCAAGTGGCCTAGTCCTCTTTCTGTTAGTTCGTAATAAAAAGCTATTTTTTACTTGTTCCTTTTTTTAATTCTTAGCTTATGAAAACCTATTTTAACATTAAGCTTTTTAAACCATTTAATTTTTAATCAATTAATTAACGTTTTTTAAATTAAAAAAACGCATAATAGTTTACTTATGTTATAATATTTAACGTTTAATAATTAACGTAAAACCGTTGTCCGCTTTTAAGTTTTTTAACAAAAAGTATTAAAGCTTTTATAAGTAAATTATTTACTTTTATATAACTTTGATTAAGTAGCTTAATTAGTATTTTCCATAGCATTATTAATTTATTTTTCAGTATTTTATATAATAATTTTAATAAAACCGTTTATTCCTTTTAATCTAGCTTAAAAAGTAAATATATTTTACAATCTGCTCTTTTTTTTATATAAAAGCAGTTTATTTCTTTTTTTTTATTCAAAAAGTTTTTTTTAAAAACAGTAGCTTTTTTAATAACGGTTCGACTATCGAAACTTTTAGTTTTAAAATTAATGCTTTCGTAATATTTACTAAAATAATTAAAAATATCGCTGTTTTAGCTATTTTTAAACGGTAGTTTTTTTAAATTTTTACTTTAAAAGTAAATGCGCTTATTAAAGTTTTTATTTATGTTTTTTTTAATCTTTTCCGTTTTAAAAGCCTAGCCTTTTTTGTATACTTTTATATTTACTATTCTTTTTTAAAATAAGTATATATTTACTAATTATATACGTTATCTACGTACGTTTTATTTAAAGGTTCCTTAATATAAAGTTATATTTTAAATTAAATATAATATAAATTAAAACTTTTTATTAAAAACTATTTATATAAAGTTTAACTTATACTTTTGTTAAAAACTTTTTACTTTATAATTGCTTTTTTAAATATTTAAAAACTTATGAAAATACTTAATAATTATAAACGTTTAACTAAAAATTAGCTTATAATAATATAATATTTGTAGTTTTAATTAGCTAATATTTATATTATTATTATTAAACTATAAATAACGTTTATTAAAAATAAAAAACCGTTTACATAATATTTAATTTTAACTTTTAAGCTTATAAATAATTGCGTTTTATAACTATAATTATAATTAAAAGCAATTTTTTTCCTTTTTTATCGTTTTTATCGTTGCTTTAAGCTTATATTATAGCCGCTTAATCGTTAATAGTACTTTTAAATAATAATAACCGGCATTTTTTAATAAAATAACCCGGTTTTTTATAACGTAAATATACTTTTTTTACTTCACGGTTTTTTTTTTTAATATTTATTTAATAAGCTTTTTATTTTTTAACTTATAATACGTTAGTAGCGTTAACGCTTATTATTTATATATCGCCGCTTTTATTAACCATTAGTAAAAACGTTATAGTTACGGCTACTTTTTAAGTTATAATTTTTTAAAAGTAATACGCGCTATAGCCGCGCTTTTTTATACGTTTTATAACTTTAATAATTTACTATATTTAGTGGTAATAATAAAATTCTAAGTTAATAATTACTAGCTTATTAAAAAAAGGTGAATTTAAATATTATGTCTTAAATAATAAGCTTTATTAGGTTTTTTTGTATAATTCTTTTTATATTAACTAATATACGTTTAAATAACAAAAAAAAAGTAATAAATAATTAAGCAAATTTTACTTTTAGCTTTAATAACTTTTACATAGCGTTTTCCGTGAAATTTTAATCGAAATAATAATTAGTTAAAAAATTTAAAAACTCGACGAAGTCTTTATTTTTTAAAAAGCCGCCATTAATATAAAACTAATTTGAAATAGTTTTAGCGTTATTTTTAAATAATTTATAGATTAAATATAACTTATTCCTCAGTTTTTTAATAAACTTTGTGTTTTTATTTAATTTATATTTAAAAGCCGCTATTTAAGCAGCAAAGTATAAGCAATTTTTATTACATTTAATAAGTTATATTAAAAGTTTTTCTTAAATTTTAAAATATCGTTTAATTTTATAACTTTTTATTTTATAATTAAATTATAGTTATTAATTAATGAAAAAACGCTAGTATAATTATATAAAAGTATAAAAAAAATTAATTAAAAAAATATAAATAATTAATATATTAATAATCTTTACTTAATACACGTGTTTTTATTTTTATATAAATTATTTTATTTTCACGTTTAATTACTGCTTTATATTAGCTATTACGTTACCGATTATAATATTTATTTAGCGTGCGTTTTTATATTATTATACTAATTATTTTATTTCTTTAGCTAATCGTTATTTTATATTAGCTATTAAGCTATTATTTAATACGCTTATATTGCTTTTTAATTTGTTAAATTTTGATATAATATATTATTTTAATTTAAAAAACAACTCATTTGAAAAGTATTATAATAACGTAATTAATGCTTTTTATAACTATATAATTATATAGCTATATTCTTTTTATGAAAAAAAAAAGATTTAATAAAGCCAAATAATATATAATAAGCTTATAATAATAATAAACTAATAATAATTAAATAGTTTTTATTATTCAGCTTTAAAAAAGAAAAAAAAGAAAAAGCAAAGAAGTCCCTGCTCCTAAGCTATAATGTAGCTAGTTCCGGCTAAAGTCCAAAACAATATAAATAACAAATAAATAACCCCCTGCCAGCCTGTAATAAATATAATTATTTTAATTTATAATTTATAAATAAAAAAAATCCTTAAAAAGGCGTAAAATCTCTTTTATATATTATTTTAATAGTTAAATTTAATATAATATAAGCTAATATTTAACTTTTAAAATATATAATAAATTTAAAACCAAAATATATAAAAGCACTTAATTAAATATTTAAAAATAACTTATAGTTAATAAAAAATGCGCAAATATATATAATTGTTAAAAATACATGTTTTAAAAACTATAAAAAAAATTATTTAAAAATTATTAATAAAGCATTATATGTGCGTTTATTATAAAAATAAAAGGCAATATTTTAAAACTTAAAAAAGTTTTAAAAAATATATTTTAATAATCTATATATTATTTAATTAATAATAAAAAACCAAATAAATTAGAATTTAATTACGGTGTGTAAATATTTAAAATATATAAATTAAATTAAAGATTGTTAAAAATTTAAAAGCCTAGTTTAAGTATTTTGACCTGTTTTTAAATTTATAAAACGTAAGTTATAAAGTGTAAAAATTTAAAAAATTTAAAAAAAAATATAATTTTATAATAACAAATAAGCTAGCTTTAAAACGATTTAAATAATAATTACACTAAATTTTACAAAATTTAATAATTTATTAAAATAACTTAACATAATAAAACGGCTTAATTATTAAATAAAAAAAATCGATAAACTTTTTTATAAACTTTATAGCTTAAAATTTACGTTCAACTTGATTAATATAAACGTAAGCAAAATAAAAAATTATAATAAAATTGTTATTATATAATTAACTACGTTAACTTTTTGTTTAATAATACTAGTATAATTAGTAATAAAATCGGCAATTAAAAAAAAAAAAGTTAGTTTAAAAAAAGTAAAATTTGAAAAATAACGCTTTTTAAAAAAGCAAATATAAAAATAAGAAGCTTTTTACGTTTAAAAATAAGTAAAAAAAAAAAAAAAAGAGTTAATATGTAAAAATTCGCATATTTACATATAAAAAAATAGTAAAAGAAAAAAAAAAGGAAAAGATAAAGCTAATAAATTATTAAAAATAATTTAAGCTTAAACTATTATAGCTTAAAATTTAAATAAAAATACGGAAAATAAAGATAAAAATTAAAATAAAAGTAAAAATAAAAGCATAATTTTTTACAACATCAGGTTAATACTTAAATAAAGTTTTCTTCAAAATTTTCTAAAAATTAATTAACGCTAAAACAACTGCTTAATAATAATTAAGTTTAAAATGATTTTAATAATTAAATAAATATTATAGCGTTAGAAAAACCTTATACAAATATATTAGTAATTTAAAACATAGCGTTAATAACGATTTTTTTTAAAAAAAAATATTTAAATATTTATTAATACTTTTTTTAAAAATCGCAAAACGTGTATATTTTATATAAAAAACTTTACGCTTATTATTATAATTAAAGCAAACGCGCTTTAAAGTTATATAAGCTTTAAATAAATTAAAATAATAAAAAAAGCATAAATATAATTAAACGATTTTTTCAAAATAGCTTATTTAATAAATTAACTATAAATAATATGTTTTTATTTCTTTAAAATATAAAAACTTAAATAAAAGGATTATTTAAAGAAGTTTTTTTTTTAATTTATTTAAAAAATCGCAAGCTTAGTTTTTACTTTATAATTAAAATTTTTAAAAAGTTTAACTTTAAAATATTAAAAAGATAATTTAACAATGTTAAAGTTAAATAATTTTATAACGTATTCTAACTAAATATTAAAAAGTTAATATTTTATATATAATATTATAAGTTTTAAAAATACTATTTAATTAATTTTCCAATTTATTTTCGCAAAATTATCGGTATTTTTAGCTTTGATTCTTTTTTACAAAACTCTTTTTAATATATTTTAATTTCAAATATTTATAATTTTACAAAAATAAATCGAAAAAATAAAAAGATATCGATATAAGCTATTAATAGTATTTACTTAATTTAATTTAAGTTTTTTTCTTTTATATTTATTATTTTAAATAGTAAATTATTTAAGATTGAACTTGGTGGTTGATTTTTTCGGAAAAAGAAAGTTCCCGTTTTTTTTTAGCGTCACTGTATTCCAAGCTAAAAAGCAGAGAGCGTGAAGGAATGTAGTAAGGGTTGTGAAAACCATAGAGTAATTAGATACGCTCTCCCTAGACATCCTAAACGAGCAGTTATCATCAGAATAGAACAACAAATTTAAATTTGTAAAAATTCAATACAACCTACAGCGAATATGCTGATCGTATTTCGTACGCCGGCAATCTTGGAGACCAAGGCTGAGAGCTGTGACTAAGCATTAAAGCTGGTTGTTTGACAACGAAGCGTTTCATGCGAGGTGTCCTAAAGCAAGTCGAGCAAGGTGCTCGCAGGCTATAGTCTACCCCTTGTATAAGCCAAGGCATAAGAAAGGAGAAGTATAGTATTTCACATGGTACCCGGTTCTCGGCTGTATGAAATTAAAATTATGCGTTAGAGTGTAGTTAACAATTTAATTCCACAGGCAGCTTATAAAGTCTCGCCTTATAAAACAGGCCACTAATTTATAACTATATTATAAAATAACAAAAATAAATAAAACTATACAGTTTAAAGTTTTAAACATATTTTATTTTACAAAGTATTATTATTATGAAATTTAGTTAAAATATTTATATATATTAAATTTTTATATAAATAATTTAATTTTTAAAAACGTTATAATAAAATAAAATTATATAATTTTAATTTATATATAATATTTAAAATATAAACTATTATATTAAATTAAAAAACGAAAAGTTTAATCTTTTTAAATTTTTAAAAAAAAATAAAACTTAAAAACTAATTTTTAATATTTAAGTATATTTATGAAAAAACTTTAAAAAAAATATAAATAATAATTAATTTTAGTTTATATTATTATATAATAAAACATTGATTTAATATTTTATAAAACTGTAAATAAACCATTTATACTTATATATTTACTAATTTATATATATATAATATAATATTTATTAACGTTAAAAAAATAAAATTAATAATAGCAACTTTTGGTTTAAAAATAAAATATTAATAATTTATAAGTTATAAAATACTTAAAACTTTAAACTGTATATTTTAATCTATTTTTGTTGTTTTATAATAATGTTATAAATTAGTGGCCTGTTTTAAAGGGGTGGCCCGTTTCGTAGGGCGAGACTTTAGGTATTTGCATTACATGCTTTCCTATTTTAAATGTGCGTATAGCTGGCAATTTACAGATATTTAAGCTATAAGTGTGTATAGCTTATATATAAAACCTGATGCATAGGTATGCGACCTACGTTAATCGACAATTCCACGCCGTAGGTATTTTTTTTTACATAGAGTTTCTTTCGCTTCACTTTTTAATTAAAAGTGACCCTTAAACAGAATTGCTTAAGACTGCGAGAGCGTTCCTTTCTCTTATAAATGCAGACTTTTGTTCATCAAGCCTTCTTAAGTTTTATATCAGCGCTATCTTAAAAAGGCCATGGCCTTGTGCGCAGTATTCTTTAGTATTAACCAGAGTATTTAAATTGTTTACCTAAGGTTTTAATTGCTAAAGGCGAATATGGTTTTATTTAAATAAAACCTTTTGGACAATGTATGGCGTGATGATATGGTCTAAGAATTACAAAACAGCTAGATTTGGCAAAGAGGTTGATAATGGATGGCGCGGCTATACTAGTCCCTTTTAAGTTAACTTTACATTAAGCTAAGTGCTATTTTCACCTGCTTTGCCAGACGGCATGCTCCCTACATTGTCGCTTTTTTTACTCTCCTTCACGGACTAATTAGATGGCGACTAGCCTAGTTGCTCCAATTCATTTCACTACGCAATTGTCGATTGCTTTTTTTCTTGAACCGATTGCGAAAATTTATGTGTCGCATGCATACTGCATTCAATGCAACAGGGGAGGTCTGATTCCTTTCTCTAAACAGCTAGGCGTCTCGGAAAGAGGACGCCGACTCGCCAGGCCTGGATACTTGCATGCTCCCTCCCGAACGGAGCAATCCGCCTGACCCCGGATTTTCCGGTGGTCGCATCTGCTTCCCTTACACCCAGCTTTACTGCATCGAACCCCAACTACAATCTAGCCACCACAGGAAAAACTTAGATCATATGCTCGCATTGGCAAAGCCCGCACATTTCAACATCGATTCGGGATGACGGGCTAAACATAGTCCACACCCACTCCCGGTTGGTGCGCAACCAAGTGGATGATCCAGGGGCCAGAGTAACCAAGTCTTAAGCTTGTCCTAATATGCACTGATCTACAACATGCCCTTTGTCGTATCGTAGGCATTGCTTGCACCAGAGCACATATAAAATCCCAGGGGATCATCTCCCGCTCCTACTTACAGCAGTGTCTCGTGTCTCCTCAGGTGCTTCCTTGCTTAGCTCCCATCCTGATCTACGTTTGAGTCTGTATTGACGTTACAATGTTGCCCACCATCGCCCAGCGTATCGCTGTGTTCGCCGCAGTCATGGCGGCTGCCTCAGGGGCAGCCCTGCCACCAGCGACAGATGGCACAGCTTCCGCACAAGCATCATGCACTCTCGGCTCTACGTACAAATGGTCATCGACTGGCCCGCTTGCCAACCCCAGGTCTGGTCTTATAGCCGTCAAAGACTTCAGTCACGTCGTCTACAATGGCAAACATCTCGTGTACTCCAGCACGGTCGATAAGAATGGCTATGGTTCGCAAAACTTCGCGCCCTTCAGCGATTGGAACCAGATGAGCTCGGCCTCGCAGAACCAAATGAGTTCGAGCGCCGTCGCGCCGTCGCTCTTCTACTTCGCGCCCAAGAACATTTGGGTTATTGCGGGTCAGTGGGGTGCCACCCCCTTCTTCTATAAGACATCATCGGATCCCACCAACGCCAACGGCTGGTCCGGGAACCAGCCTTTGTGGTCGGGCAAGCTGTCTGATGGCGGAGGCGCGATTGACCAAGCGCTCATCGGCGACTCAACCAACATGTATTTGTTCTTCGCCGGCGACAACGGAAAAATTTACCGCTCTAGCATGCCTATTGGCAACTTCCCCGGCAACTTTGGTACGGCATATACGGTAGTGATGAGCGGGGCCCAATACGACCTGTTTGAAGCTGTGCAGGTCTATACGGTGCCAAACCAGAACGGATGGAAGTATTTAATGCTTATCGAGTCGATCGGCTCTCAAGGTCGGTACTTCCGCTCGTACACTGCGAGTAGCTTGAGCGGATCGTGGACTGCACAAGCCACGAGCGAAAGCAACCCGTTCGCCGGCAAAGCTAATTCCGGCGCGACCTGGACGAACGATATCAGCCATGGCGACCTCATTCGCTCCAACCCGGATCAGACCAACACTGTTGACCCATGCAACTTGCAGCTCCTTTACCAGGGTGAAACTCCCGGTAATTACGGCGCCTACGATTCCATTCCTTGGCGCCCAGCTCTGTTGACCAAGACAAACTAGACTTTTGGTCGCTTGCAGTATATAAAAAGGCTTAAATCCCCTGTGAGGAGCAGCAGTATATATAACACATTTAATCACAGAGTTTAAAGAGAGCCAAGCATAGCTAAAAACAAAACTATATAAAACCAAAGAGAAACTGCATTGTCTATATTTATATGCTCATATTCATCGAATTCTATAACCACAAAAGGTCCAGCGAATTGCGGGCTGTCTAAGTGAGGAAATATATAAGTGAAGCCTTTAAAACTATCATTTAGGCCGCTACTACCCTGCCAACAGCGTCGGGAGGCTAGGTGATTTAGTATAAATACTAAACTAGAGGATTGGCACGCAGCCTCGTTCTAGCCGAAGACGCAAAGGAATGAATTACTATCCATGCTGCCGATACTTTTCCGTTAGTTTTCGTGCCTCGACACAAGTCTAGAGGCGTGTGTAAAGCACGCCGATGCTAACCAGATTTTTAATGCACGAGTTAGCGACTTTCACCAATAAACATAACTAAGGTGTTATAAAAGCACTAGAATATAAACGATAAACAGGTGTAATGTAAAAATAAGAATACATAGACTGGGGTTAATAAATAAAACTTGGCTTTTTTCTTCGGGATAGATTTTATCTATACTATTTAAGTTCTCGCTATTTCGAAAACTGGGTAGACAATAACAATCCACTAAGCCTAGAAAAGTTGTTGTTCCTATAAGAAATCTAGGTTCCGACTAGCCTTATAGCTTAATCTACCGGAAAGCTTTACCTATGTACAAATAGAATATGAGATATATATCCGATTAGCACTAGAGTCTTTAGAAATGCTAACTGGAATTATTATGTACTAGGGGTCCGCTATTACAATAAAGTAACCTTGATAACTGCCGACTACTTAAGGGAGCAAGGTTGAGCTAGTTATTGTAAGCTATTGGCGTATATCTTGCAAACATATATTTTAAAGCAAATGAACTCGAGTCATGAGCGGATGATGGTTTGTCCTAAATAAGTCGCTGCGCTTGTTACGATAATCTTTTCTGCTGTTGTGGACCGGCATATTATTAGCTGCGCTCGTCCCTTAACCGGCGCGCTGTGTAAAATCTTAACACGATTAGTTTATATAATTATTAATAAGTAAAGTGCGCTTTGCTATTAATACTTTAGGTTTTTGCTAGTATTTACTTATTATTTAAAGTCCTTTGTTTTATATTAAGTTATTTATTGCTATTAATCTAAAGTTACTATAACGTTAATGTATTTTTTTGTGCTTAAAATTACTATGCACTTAGTTTTATAAATATATTTTATTTTTTATACTTTTAAAAATAATAACAGCAACGTTAAAAGCATTTTTTAATAATATTATTTAAAAATATAAATAATTAAAAAAAAAGACTGTTATTTTTAAAATTAACGTTAACGGCTTTTTTAACTAAAACAATTAACGTTTAATATATTAATATAAAAAATAATTTTTTTAAAATTAGTTATTATTAATAGTTTAAATATTTTTTTTCAGCTTTTTTAATATAATATAGCTTTTTTATCTTATTTTTTTTTAAAAAGTTTTTTAACTTAAATTATGTTATTTTTTTAAAAACAAATTGAATACTTAAATACATACTTGCTTTATAAACCGTGCTAAATTTAGCTTTTTTATAAATATATAAATATTAAAAAAAACTTATTATATAAAAGTAATAAAATAATATAATATGTATACGTACGATTTTTAAATTTAATAAAAAAAAAGTTTAAGTATGTTTTAAAGCTATATTTTTATAACATTAACGTTTATGTTTTATAAAATTAAAGTAAAATTTAAAATAAATATTATAATAATTATAAATAAATAAATATTTAAAGATAATATATAAATATTTGCTTAGTTTAATACTAGCTATTAATAATATATTAAAATAATTAAAAGCCTTATTACTTGCGCTAGCGCTAGCGTTATCGTTTATAAAATATACCTAAAGACGTTTTTAATTACTATTTTAATAACGATCAATATTTTGATTATAATTATAATTTTAGTTATGATTATAATCCCGGTTATAATCACAATTTTAATTACGATCTTACAAACCGTTTTAAAAACGGTTTCGGTTTTTATCTCTATTATAATTTCAATTTTAAATATAGTTATAATTGTTATAGCACTACTATTATAATTATAATAATTATCGCGGTAGTTGTAAAAAAAGCTATAATTACGAAAATCATGTTAGTTTAAACCTTAATTACAATAACGATTATTTTAATTAGTTTAAAAAAATTGTTAGTTTTACTAAAATAAAAATTATACTTAAATAAATTTAAACGTAATTAAATCTTAATATTAATTTTATAAAAATAACTAATGTTAAAATCCTTTTGTTTAATTTTGCGTTTTAAAAATTTTTTAATATTTTTAAATTTTATAAAACAGTCTTTAAAAAGATTTATTTAAAAAATCGGGTATAGTTAATAATTATTTTATTAAATTATTATTATTATTAATTAAATAAGTTAAATATAAACATATTTTAATTTATGCAATACATAATAAAAAAACGCGAAAGATTTTAACTAAATCGTGGGAAGTAAATAATTTATAAAAAAGATAATCGTGTGACCTTATTATATTATATATAAAAGCGCTTTTTTAAAGTTTCTATTAATTTTTTAAAACCTACTTTATAAAAAATATAACGTAAATAAAAACTTAGCCCGTCGTTTTATTATAATGATACATTTTAGCTAATAATTATTTAAATATATCGAAAATTTACTTTTTAATAAACATTTAATATAATTATTACAAGTAAATATATTAATATATGTAACGCTTTTACTAATAATAATAATATTTTAATGATTAACATTAACGTATTTTAAATTAAATTAACTAATATTTTAACTTTTTAAACATTTTGTATTATTAACAGGGTTAAAAATTAGTATACTACAGTAGTATTTTATAGCCTATACTAATACTACATATAGTATACTAAAATACTACAAATACTACTAATATTTATATAAATAAATAAATAAATAAATAAACTTATAAACTTACCTAGTACATTTAATTAGCATTTTTTTATTTTTTTATAAATTAATTAGTAATAACGTTTAAATAAATAAGCCTTTTTTTAATATATAAATCGAGCTTTTTTTAACGTTTAATTTAAAAGACTCGTTATTATAATCTTTTAAATTAAAAAAACTTTAAGCAAGTTTATTATTATTTAATAAAGTAATTAACTTATTATTAAAGTTTCTACTTTATTATTTAATAAAGTAGTTAATTTATTAACAAAATTAATTATTTCATTCTCGGAAGTAATATTATCGGTATAAAAGTTAGCAAAATCGCTTTCGTAACTAAAAGAATCTATTATTATATTATTAAAAATATAATAAAAAGTAAATATAATAAATAGCCTTAATAGTTTACAGTTATAATATAAAGTAAAAAGTGGTTTAGTTAAAAGAAAAATTAAAGTAAAGAAAAAGCCTTATATTTATATTTTAATTCATTTTTTTATTTATTTCTATAATATTATAGCAATTTAATATATTATTAAGAAAAAAATGTAATAAAATTTAATTTAATTTTAATTTATAAGCATAGATTTATACAAAAATAAATAGTAATTAATAAAAACCTTTCATTTATAAGCATAAATTTAAATAGAATTTAATAAAATTTAATAGAATCTAATAGAAATTTTTTATTTATAAGCATATATTTAAATAAAAAGTAATAAAAACTAATAATAACCAATAGAAATTAATAGAAACTTTTGATTCATAAGCATAAAACAAACTAAAAATTGATAGAAACTAATAAAAATATTTGGTTTATAAGTATAAATTTAAATTTAAATTAATAAAAGTTAATAAAATTTTTAATTTATAAGCTTAAAATTTTTGAAAAGTTTAATAGCTCCTTGAGTAAATAAATAATATATATTAATATATTATTAAAAGCCTACCTTATATATTAAAATAAATAGGTTTTTTTAATCATTCGCACTTTCTACGTATTAAAATAGGTAAAATCCTTAAGTATATAATTATATTCTTACATTTTAAGCTATTTAATTTTAACTTAGCGTAACTTTTTTAATTTTGATTAAGTATAATAATTAATAAATAAAATTTTATTTATTTATTTATTTATAAGCTAATTAAATAATAATATTATAAAAGATAATAAGGAAAATAATAATACGTTTTTAAAATCTTTTAATACAAATTATATTAATTTAATTTAAAAAGAATTTAAAAATAATATACGTTATATTTTTTATATTATTAATATAATAGTTTAAAATATATTAAAATAATATATTTTAACTATAAACGAGTTCGAAAAATTAATTAATTATATAACAAATAATATTAACGTTAAAAATAACTTATATATAAGTAAGTTATTTAATTAATTTTGTATATTAATATTTTTATTTTTAATATATATCAACTAGTTTTAAATTTAATTAATCGAATACAATAAATTGTTATATTAACAAAATATGCCACCAAAATTAAAAAATTATCTTTTAAAAGCATTAAAAAAGCTAAAAGAATTTAATTTTACTACAAACCTATAACATTAAAAAAATTGTTTAATTAAATTAAATTAAATTATTTTAATTTATTATATTATAATTAACAGTTTATAAATAATGCTATTCGATAAAATTTAATATTTAAAATATTAAATGTTTTCTTTAAATTAAATAAATTATTTAAATATATTAATCGATTTATAATAAATACCGAATTTAAACAAAAATATTTAAGTTTAATAAATTAATATACTGTTAAATAGTTAAAGAATCTATTTAATATATTTATTAAACAATTAGTTAAATTATAAAGCAAAATATATACAATTTTATTAAAAGCTTTATTATATATTTATAAAGTATATAGCGATTTGAACTTTTTTATTTAATATAGCCGGGATAAAATATAATAAGATAATAATTTAGTAAGTTTGATTTTTTTCTTTTTATAATTATAATAATAATTAATTTATTTAAAAAAAGCCGGTTCTTTTCTAATTTAATTAATGCTATTAAATCTAGTATTAATAAATTAGAAAAATATTCTCCGCGTTGTTTAAATAACGGTTTTATAAAGGAATTTAAACTATATATTTTTAGTTTTATTTTAAACTTTCGTTTTAAAACTATGCATTTTAAAAACGAAGGTTTATAATATTTTTATTAAAATATCAAACAAAATATTATTCGGTTATTTAAAATTAATTATTTAATTATTTTTATTTTAAATTTTATGAAATATTAATTAAATAAACAAGATTTTTAGTTTAAATATAAATTTAAACGCTGGTTTTTTTAATAAATTAAACAATTTTTTTATAAAAAAGTCGAATATTAGCGATTTTAATTTTGATTTTAAAACCGATTTTTATATATGCTTAAGTTTAGTAAATATAAAAAAAGAATTTATTATATATTTAAAAAAAACATATTATTTTAAAAAATAAATATATTTTATTTAATAATTAATATATATATTTATACTAATTATAAAACAAGTTAATTTATTAAAATATTAAAAAAATAATGCTTTTTAATTGTTAAAATTATTAACTTTAGCTAAAAAATACTTAGTTATTTTATCAATTTCCGCTTTTACTAATCGGGCTTTTTTATTTTTAGTAATACAATTTATTAAAAATAAAAATAAAAATAGTTTAAAAACAATTAAAGCGTTAATTTTATTAAAAAGTTAAAAAATAACGGATTTAAAAGATTTAAATCTTAAATTTAATAAAAAAAAAGGTTAATTATATTAGTTTTATATTTTAGTTTTTTAATTATTATTATTATTATTATTATTATTATTATTATTATAATTATTATTAAATAACATACCTTAAATACTAGGGTAAGTAGTTTTTTTAGCTAAATAATTAGCATTATTAAGCTATTAAAATAGCAAAAAACAAAATAATACTATAGCTTTTATAATCTTTAATTAAATATAATAATTAATAAATAAAATTTAATTAGTTATTTATTTATTTATTTAAATTTTGTAGTATTTGTAGTATTTTAATATACTATATATAATATTAGTAAATATTAATACTATTGTAGTATTTATTAAAAAATACTATATTACATGTAATATACTAAATGTAGCCTATATACTATATACTAAATTTTCAACCCTGATTATTAATAATTAAAATAAAAACATTAATAACGGAAATATCTTTATAATAAAAAAGTCTGAATGGTTTTATCGCTTTAAAAACTTTTAAAAATTTAAAGCTTTATAAACACTTATTATTTTTATTATCGTTTAAATTTATAAATAATTTTCTTTTTCTTTTTTAGCTTATTACGAAACTATTTATTTATATTACGAAAACTTTTCTAATTAATAATACTAGTAATATAAATGTGTTAAAAATATTTTAAAAAAGAATATCGTTACATATTCTTTTTTTAGTATTATAATATTAATAAAATGTCAAGTTTTTAATTACTATTTTTGGTTTATATATAGTTTTTATTTAGTTTACTATTAAGCTTTATAAAAAAGATATTTATATAATTAGCTTAGTTTTTTTTTACTCGGCGTCGTATTTTTAAAATAATTTTTTTAAACTTTTTATATTAAAGTTTATTTTTATAATATATATATATAAGTTTAAAATATTTTATCGATTTTCTATTAACGCTAAATTTATTAAAGCGATTTTTAATTTTTAGCAAAAAATTTATTATTTTATTAAGCAGTTTATTTGTATTTAAGTTTTGAAGTATATATAGTACTTTAATAAATAATTCGTTTTAAAATATAATACATAATTAAAGCTATTTAATCGTACAATTATAATAACGTCTAAATATTAAAATAACTATAGTAAATAAAGTAAAATAAGATTTTAAAGCAATATTTTTATAATTAAAATAACAAATTTAATCGGCTACCGTTTTTTAATTTAATAAAAAAGTGTAATAATAAATATTTTTATAATTAAAGCAATGTATATATTCGATTACCTTTTTTTATTTTAATGTTATAATAATACGTATTATTTTAAGCTTACAAGGTTTATATTACGTGACATACTTCGGTCTTTTATTAATTATATACATATTTCCATTTTTGCGTTTTATTTAATTAAGTAACTAGCTAATTAATAAGCCCTTAAATTAGTAAATAAGCTATTTTTGAAACATAAATCTATTTATTAGTTAATTTGTTTTTTTATAATATAATCTATTTAAAAGCTTTTATTTAAATTATAAACTTGCTTATGTCACCGACTTCTGGCGAAAAAGGTTTATTTTGAAAAAAGCGTTCGGCTTTTAGCTCCTATTTTTAATAGCTAAGTTCAATAAAAGGTTTTATATTAAAGAAACTACTTAAACAACTAGTTCCACCTAGCGGTTTTTTTTTCTATTAATCATTATTTAATTAATGCTGTGAAAAAATCTGCTATGTTCACATAATAATAAAAAGCTATTTAAATTTACCGATTAAAATTACTAAAATATTAAAATATTAAGTACTAAATAAAATCTTTTTAAAAAAATACTTTTAGGTTTAATAAATAAAACTATATATAAAAAATTAATTATAATACTTATTTAAGCTATGATTTTTCGTACAGCGTTACGTAAATAGCTATAAACGTATAGAAAAATCGATTCGACCTCGAACAAAAAGCAAAATAAAAAATAGTTTTAATTTAGGTTTATATAATAAATTTAAACAAAAGCACTTATATAAAAAGTAATTTTTAAAGGTATATATAAATAGTAATAAAATTAATATAAAAAAAAAAAGCTAAATAAATTATAACTTATAAAATAAATAAGATTATATCTACTTTTATTTAATTTATTATATAATAAATAAGTCTAGCTTAAATAACAGTTTATAATAATAAGCACCTTTTAAAGCTAGGTATTATAAAGCTAATTTTTAATAATAATAAAAAAGGCAAAAATACATATTTAAAAGTTTTAAATATTAAAATTCATATGTTATTAATATAAGCTTAATTATTAAAAATTAAACAATTTAAAATAACTCGTGTTATATTAAAAATATTATAAAACCCGCGGCTATTTTATTACACAGTTAAAAAAAGTATTAAGCAATTTAAGCTTTTATTTTACGATTATATTATTTAGGCGTTTTTTTATATAACTTTTTAAAAAAGCTATTAACGTTTACTATATATTTAGCTTATAGTTTATTTAAACATAAAAAGTTTAACTTTTTATAATAATACAACCTTTTTTTACGCGTTAAAAATAAGCATTAATAGTTCTTAATATAAAATTAGTTTTATTATAAATAATTAATACGCATATTTTTTAATTAATAAAAGCTAAGCTTTTATTTATTTTTATTATTAAAATAAAATATCGCTGAACATTAATTAAGGGAAAAGAATATCGCTAGGCGGAACTAGTTAGTTAAGTAGTTTTTTAATATAAAGACCTTTTATTAGACTTGATTATTAAAAAAGAGAGCTAGAAGACGAATGCTTTTTTTAGATAAACCTTTTTTGCCTATGGCCGGTAACCTAGGCAAATTCCTAATTTAAATAAGGGCTTTTAAATAAATTATATCTTAAAGAAATAAATTAACTAATAAAGAGATTGATGTTTTAATAATGGCTTACTTAATAAATTAAAGGCATGTTAGTTAACTAGCTATTTAATTAAATAAAACGCAAAAATAAATATATATATATATATAATTAACAAAAGCCCGAAGTATATCACGTAACATAAACCTGGAAACCCCGAAATAATATTAATATATATAAAATTGTAGCGATTTAAGTTATTTTTATTATTAATATAAAATATAAATGTTTAATATCATTATTATTTTTATAAACAATATAATAGTTAATGTAAATTTAATAAATATATTAATAAAAAACTTATTATATTGAAGTTTTTTTTTAAATATTTTTATTTTAACAACAAATGGCACCATTTATTCTTAAACCGGCTAAGTAATAAAATAATAAACTAGCTAATATGCTTAATGTAGTATAACAAAAAGGTTTGTAAAACCTATATATTATATATATATTAAATACGCAAATTAAGAAAAATAAAATATTTATATATCTTCTAAAGATATATAAGGTATTTTTACGCTTTTTTTATCGTAATATAAAATATACTTTATAACTTTAAAGTTTTTTTACTAAATAATAAAATAAATATATATCGCGACTTTTATATTTTAAATATATTCTTTTTTTAAAAGAAACCTTTAAAATAAGACGGTTAATTTTAAATACTTTATTTTAATTAAGCTATATTTAACACAGTAGCAATTATTAATCTAAGCTTAAAATTACGACTTAGCGGCGAGAGTTTTTTAATAGATCTAATATAGCTATAATAGTTAAATTAACTATTTTATAATAACTTTGCTTTATTTTTTTAAACTATAATTTACTATAAAACTTTAAAAGCGCTTGAAATTTATTCATGCTTTGTTTTTTTAAACTATATTTTTATTTAATTAGTAACTGAAAAACTTTCAGTAATATTTTTAAACGCTTTTAAATATATATATTATATAACAATTATAATGTTTATAAACACTGTATAAGTAATATTATAACTAAGTAATTATTTATTACTTTTAAAATAATATAATTAAAGTTAAATCGTAAACTTTTTTTAATAATTAACGCTTATATTTAAATAACCTTAAAATAATTATTTAAATAAATTTTTAACTTATATATATATTTATAAATTAACGCGCTTTATTTTTATTCAACTACGTAAATATTTAAAATATATTGGTATTTATTTTTTTTACTTCGTAATATATTATTATATTATAATAATAATAAGTATTAACTATATTAAACATTGACATTAAATAATAAGCACAAAATCAAAATTACAAAACTATTATTAATATATTACGTACTTATTATAAATAATATTGTTTAAAAAAGCATTTATTTTGAAAACTTATTGCTTATTTATTTAAATAATTTAATTATTTTCGTATTTACTATAAATTTTTTATAAACATAAGGTTATAAAAAGCGAATTTCTTTTAATTTAACGACTTTTTTTTTTTAACGTTTTCAAAACGCGTATTTTTTTGCTTTTTTTTATAGTTTTTACATCAGCACTTATTATTTAAATTTAGTACGTTAATATTATGACTAAACTTAAAGATAATTATAATAATAATATATTTAATAAATATTGATTAATAAATTAAAAACTTTATACTTATAAGTAAATAATTAAGCTTTAAAAAGTAATAACTTATTAAAAAAAACTTATAAAAATCACACGTATTAATATTTTAACTTTTAAAAATAATAATAAAAATAAAAGCGTAACTAAAACGCAATTTAAAACGCTAATAATTAAACTTAAACTTATCTTAAAATAATTTAATAAAATAAATAACTTTTTAAATAAAATTAATAAAGTTTTTATTATATTAAACGTATATATAAATATAATTCGTAAAGAATATAAAAAGTTAAAAAAAATAAATAATAAAATATAAAAAGGAAATAAAAAACTAACGAACGATTTAAAGTTATAATTTAAACATAAAAAGAATTATCGAAAACATTATTTACTAAGCTAGCTTACCTTTAAACTTGGATTTTATATTAAAATATAATCTCGGCTACTTAAAAAACATTTTTTACGCTATTAAATAACTTATTTAAATTTGTATAACTTTTTATATTTTTATTAAATAATTCTTTTATTAAATAAGATCTTATTAATAACTTTATTAATTAGCTTATTTAATAATATGTAACAACGATTTGATAATTTTCAGTTATTAATTTATTAATTATTAACTTTTATTATATAATATTAAAACGTAAATTTAATAATACTAACTAATTTAAACTAAATAAAATATTTATTATTATAAATTAATAAATATATAACTAACGCTAAAATAAACAATTATATAACTTATTTTTAAACTATTTTTTCTACTTAAATATTATTAAATTAACGTAAATTTATAATATAAATTTTATTATTATTAAAAACTTTATTAAAATTAAAAGCATTATTTCAATTACTTTAATTTAATTAAAAATTAATAAAAAGCCTTAATTATAATAAATTTATAATATATTTAACGTTGTATAATTAATAAAAAAAAAGCGCGAAAATAAGCATAAAAATAGCGTTTTGTAATTTAAAGGTTTAACTTTAATTTAATAAATGATTTAAATAATAATTTTAATTTAAATTATAAGTTATTACATAATTTATTTAAAAAGAACTACTTTAAAAACTACTAAATAAATTAAATAATTGCAAATAATAAAATAATATTTTAATATAATTATAAGTAATTTAATAAATAGCGTTATTAGTTTAATAAACGGTATATATTATTTTTAAAAAAAACAATATTAAGGTTTTTAACTTAAATTAAACCGATTTATATAAGAAAAATACAATAAGCAATTAAATATTAATTATATTTATAAATATTAAATTTTCGTTTAAAAAATAAGATTATTTTTAAAAAACGTTGCAATAAAAAATATATATAAAGAAAATTAATAAAATATTTTTTATTCCATTAATAAATTTGTGTTTAAATAATAAAATAAAATACAAATAAAAGGTTTAAAAAGTTATATTAATATTTTAATAAATGTTTTTTTATATTATTAAAAGCAATTTTTAAAAAGTTTAATAAATTAAAATTAATAATTTAAGAAAATTTATTAAAACAACTATTTTTTATAAAGTTTATTTTAAAAAAAAGTCTATTATATAAAAATTATAAAAACGGTAAACGATAAAACCGTAAATTAACAAAATATTATAATACAAATTTAAACATAAACAAAATTTTATCATTAAAATATATTTAGATAAAAATTATATATATAATTATAATTATAAAATCCAAATTTATACTTTTAATAGTTTTTGAAAAAATTTATTACTTATTATTAAAAAATTACTCGTGAAGTAATTAGAATAATTATAAATTTAATTGTAAATTTTTTTTAATAAATATTTAAAACGCGTATATTATAAAAATAAAAATTAAAAAGAAAAACGGTAAAAAGCAAAAATAATATAATAAACTTAGTTAAAATTCTTTTTTTAATAAATAATATAATTAAAATAAACACGATAAAAAGCGTAATAAAAAACGTAATAATAAATAAGTTAATTACGCTAATAATAATAGCAATAATTTTAATAAATTGCTATTTATATTATTATTAATTAAACTATAAAATATAAATATTATAAAAGCATTTTTAATTTCAAACATTAAAAAAATAAATATATATATATAATAAAAAGTTATACAAATTTATTAAAAAGAAAAAACTTAATTTAACGGGTTATATTTATTAATATTATTATATTATTTTAACTTACGTAATAAGTTATTTAAATATTTAAAAAAATATTAACTTTAAACATTTAACGTTATATATTTAATGAATTTCGCTTTAAAATTATTAGTTAATAAAAAAATAAAAAACTTTTTTATATTTAACGTATTAAATTTAATAAGTAATAAAAAGAAAAAATATTAAAACCGCGGTATTTTTATTCAAAAAATATTTACGCGAGCATTTCAAAAAGAATTTAAATTAAACATTCACGTAAATATAAATATAAAATAAAACTTAGGTACGCGTAACGTTTTTAATATATTTAAATACGATATAAAATTAAATAAAAAAACAAGTTAAAAAGTTAACAAAATATAATATAAGCTTTAAGCTATTTTTTCTTTTTATAAAGAAAAAACGGCTAAAATTATTTAATATAAATATTAAATTAAAATATTAAGCTTGTTGTATTATTAAATAATAAATTTTTTAATCTTACAAGCGCTTCGATGTCGTAATTCCTTTTTAAAAATTTAATACGCCCGTATTTATGCGATTATAAAGTTATTTTTTAAAAAGAATTATTATTAAAACTTTAATAAATCGCAATACTTTTCGCATAATATAAATTTTTATTAATAAGCCGTAAGTTTATGTTTAATTTAATATATATTAATAAAATAAATATATTAATAAAAGCTAATATTATATTAACTATTATATTAGCTAATTTGTTTTATAAAGAATAGAATAACATTAAAAAATGGTAAATTAATTAAAATAATTTAAAAAGAACCATTTTCACGCAATAAGTTTAAAAGCTGTTTTATAACTATAATTATTATTAACGCAATAGTTCTCTAAAGTTATAAATATTTAAGCTTTTAAATATATATATATAGTTAATTAAAGATTTAATTTTACATTAATAATTAAAGCTGTAATTATAAATATATTATTATTATATATATATACTTAAATTATTATTATTAATAAAATAAGGTTTATTAATAAACGCGTATTTAATATTTTAATAATGAAAGTCACAAATGGCTAGCTTAGCTGCTAGACCTACTCGCAGCACAGACCTGGTCACATGAGAAGACCTATTTATCCGTGCCATAAAACTATTTTTGCTTGGCAATTTTGTAAATAAAATTCCTTTTATTTTTTATTTTAACGCATCTCCCACTTAGATAGGACACCTAATTGAATGGGCCACTTTTTTAAACTTTTGTACGTACATAACAAAATCCTTTATCTTTCTATTCGCAATAATAGCTAAGCCTTGTAAAAAAGCCGATATACAGCTTGCTTTACGGGCTTGTAAAAATAACTTTTGTTTATTGTTCTAACGCGTTGCTAAGCTATATAATATGCTTTATATAACTTTTATCCGACGAACGAATAGTTTTATATTATTTACCGAAATACGATTACTAAAGTTTAAATTAATTTAATTTAAAAAAATTTAATCGTACGATATATTATTAATTTAATTAATCGATTGTTTTTATTTAAATATAGTATAATCGAAAATATAACTAATCGGCTATTTAAATTATACAAAAAACGCTTTATAAAAAAAAATAAAACTTTAAACTTTGTATAAAAATAATTAAATTTTAAAATTTAATTTAATTATTAAATCGATTATTAACAAATTTTAAACGAAAATTTAATTAAATATTGCGTTTAGTTCGTTTTTAAATTAAAAATAATTATAAATAATAAATTTAAAAAAAAATATTTATAACATTAATAAAACTAAGTTTATAATAAATAAAATTACGTCCGATTTTATTATAATTATATTTAATTATATATAAAAATTAAAAATTTTATAATTAAATAATTTAAATTAGTTTATAGTTATTTAAATTATATCGTTATACGGTTATATTATTTTATTTTATATTATTTTAGCAAAACGAAATTATTTATTTTTTTAATACGAAAATATTAAATAATTTAATAAATAAAAAATTAAAACTACAAAAAATAGTTAAACGATAAATAAACAAAGTTTAAATTAAATTAAATATTTTAATAAATATATAAAACGTTATATAAAAAAAATATTATTTATTTATTTTTAATAGTTATAAAAGCTATTATTTAACCGAATTTAAATTATATTATAAAAACTATAATATTATTATTTTTTATATATTTTTGCATTTTTTTTATAAACTTTAGCTTTTTAATATTAAATATTTTAATATTTTAAAACGGTCGTACGGCAAATATATGGAATATTTAATATAAGCGTATATTATATATATTAAAAAAATTTTTTTTCTAACCGCGTTTTTTTACGCGTTTAACGCGTTAATAATTTTTAATAACGTACGAAAAAGTTTTTAAAAAGTAAAATTAATACTGTACGACTTAAAATATAAAATCTTTTAACTAAATTATCGTTTAATTACCCCGTAAATCGAACTTTTATTTTTTATTTAATAATAAATTATTTTAAATAATTTAACCAAAGCTAATTTACTATTTTAATATATTAAAAAAAATTATATAATATAAAAATAGCTTTTTAATATTTATTATAAAAACTATAAACTAAATAACGCGTAATATAATTAACGTTATATATCGTTTTGCGTTATTAAAAAAAAATTGCAATATTTCGTAAAATAAATTATAAGCTTAATTAACCTTGTTATATAAAATAAACCTAATTATAAAATAAAAAATCTTTTATTATGCAAAAAGTAAAAAATTTACGGGCATTTAAAAACGTAATTAAGCAAAATAACTTAAAAAATCGTTAAAATAATTATCGTATAAAAAAAAAAAAAAACTCGCGCCCGGCGTTATAAAACTTGCAATAAACTTAGCTATAATATACAAATTTATTAAAATAATATAAAAACGTTTAATGAATTAAAATTCAATTAATTTAAATTAATCAGATATATTATTATTAAATTATTTACGAATATAAATACAAAGGTCTAGAAAGTGGCCTATTTAATTAAATGTTTTATTTAAATAGGAAATGGGTTATTATTTTAATTACTCGTGTATTTATTTAATAACTTTTATAATTTATTATTTAAATTTTTATATAAAATAGCTATATTATTATTTTGAATATATAAATATAGTTTAAGCTTTAATAAATAATACAATTTTAATTTTCGTATTAAATTTTATAAATAAAAGCTTTAGTTTTGCTAATTTAATTATATAAAAAAACTAGTTTAAAATATAAAATATTATATAAATAATTAAGGTTACGTATATTAATATAATTTTATAAAATCAAACAATACTATAAAAAAAAACTTTAAATTTTTAAATTAAATATATAAGTATATTATAATTTTACTTATTTGTTAAATTATTAAAACAAATTACTTTTTAATATAATAAATTTATAATAATAATATATATATAACTTAGTTATTTTGTTTTATAAAATTAATATAGCTTGTTTTTTTTTTTTTTTTAATAATATGAGCTTAAATTTATATAAATATTTACGAGTAGAATTTTATATAGCTAATTTTTTTTAACTATATTTTTTGAAAGATTTTTCGCATAATATTTAATTACGCTTTTTATTAATATAAAACTTTTGTGTTATATTATAATAAAACGTATAATTTAAATTATATAAACTATAATAAATTTACCAGCTTATATTAAAATATATTTAACAAAAATGTTTTTTCGCTTTATATACAAATAAAAACGAAATCTGTTTAAATATTTTTTTAATTTGTTTTATATTATAATGTTATTTTAAATTATACTTTTAAATATATTATTGGCTTTATTATTATACGTTTTAATTAATAATAATAGTAAAATCTTTTAATATATATAAATTAATTATAATTTTTTAAAAACAATTTATTATAAACTTTAAACAAAACATGTTTTTATAATTTAAAAAGTTTATTTCGTTTAAAGTAAAACATAAAATATTTAAATAAATAGTTAAAATAGCGATCGGGTTATTAAAATCCCGAATTCCGAATTTTAAATTTTAAATTAAAAAAAAACGCTTTGTTAATTTTACATTAATAGAAATTTTTAACTAACTCTCGCGCCGGTAAAGTTAAATTTAAAAAAAAATCTTAAAAACTTGCCGACTTTTTTAAAACGTCGGTAATAGTTAATAAAAAAGCCGAACATGGGATAAAATATTTTATTTATATTAATAAAACAATTAACTTTTTACCGAACGATTTTAATATTAACGCTTTTTATTATATATTTTATAATATATTATTTAAATTATAACATATTTTAAAAAATTTTAATTATTAAAATTTGCTTTTGCTAAATTATAAAAAAACAGTTTAAAGTATTAAAAACGCAAAGCAAATGTTTTTAAAAAAATATATAGCTAAAACTATTTTTTAATATATCGAAAATTTTTTTAAATTATTATAATTAAATATAACGAATTTATAATATTTATTAGTTTTTGTATAACTTTTAATATATTATAATTAATTATTTTGCTTATATTAATTTATTTAATATTATTTATAATAAATATAATAACGAAAACTAAATAGTAAATTAAAAAATAAGTTTTTAAAATAATTAAAAACTAATTTTAAAATATATAGTTAAATTTTACATAAAAGTTTTTATTTAGTTTATTTAAAATAGTAGTTTATATATTAAATAGCGTATTATATAGTTATAAATATAATTTATTTAATATTTTTTTATCGATTTTTATAAACGTAATAAATATAACGTAAATATATAAATTAAAAAAGCTTTTTAATATTATATAAGTTTAATTTTTGTATTAATATATTAACTATAATTTTAATTAAAATATATAATTTAAAAAAGTGTAATTTAATTATATTTATAATATTAATAATATTTGTTTTGCCAAAATAATTTCAAACTAGCATAAACTATTTTGTAAAAAATTAAATGTTATTATCGTTTACACTTTTTTGCAAATCGAGTTTGTTTTTATTTTTTAAAAACATATTAATTTGTTATAAAATGCGTAAATTTTTATAATATAATATATTATTTAAAAATGCTATATCTTTGCTTTTAGTTTTATTTATAAATTTTTAATTTTTCCGGTTAGATTTTTTATTATTTATATTTTTATTTATTAAAATATTAGTTTACTATAAAAAATATTAAAAATACCTAATACTAATTATTAGCTTTTTTAAAGTTTATATATACTTTTTATTCGTTAAGTTTTAGTTATTATATTTATTACGTTTATTTTCCGAGTTTATAATAATATATTTATTTGTTTAGTTAAAATTATTATATTAGTAAATGTTGTTATTTGTATATTTAATATTGTGTTTTTTTTAAATAAATTTTTTTTTTTTATAGTTTTTAACAGCTTTATTATTATTGTTGTTATTATAAAAAAGCTGTTTAAATTAAAAGCGTTAAAATATTTCGGTAAATTTATTATTATAACGAAATGTTTAATATATGTTCAGTAATTTATTATTAAGTCGACAATTTTTTTTTTTTAAATTTTTAATAGCTGCGTTTTGTTTTTTACGTTTATATATTAATAAAAAATAATAATAATATTACCGTAATATAAAAAAATTGAAACTTGTTTTATTTTTAAATTATCATTTTTAAAGTTTTTAACTAAAGTGTTATACTTAATATTCGTAATTTTTTATATTAGTTTTTAACTTATTGTAAAACTAATTAAAAGTTAGTTATTATTATTAAAATAGTTTTAACGATTGCGAATTTTTATAAATTTTATTATATTTATATTTAAGCAATCGAAATTATTTCGATAACCGTAATTTATAATAACGGTACGCGCGCGCGGTTTATTGTTTTTTGTTAATATAATAAATTATGTTTTGTTTAAAAAAATATACATAGCAAAGCTTTTAAAAACTTTTTTAAATACAAGTTTACGTATATTAAAAAATATATATATATATATAGTTAATAGCTAGGCGATAAATATAAATAAAAAATATAAAGCTGCAGTAATTTATATATATAAAGAATAATATATATAAAACTGCAACGGAGTGGTACAAGAAATTATAATTTAGCTGTTGTAAAAATTATATAATAAATAATTAAAATAACTTGTTATAAAACGAAATAATATATATAAAGTTATTGATAAGTAACGGAATTTTGCGGTAAACGGTAATAAATAGCGGTGTTATTATTAGAAAATAAAGTGTATATAATTAGTATAATAGTATTTAATGCGTAGCGGCTATAAAATAAGTTGGTAGTTAGTAAACTATAAACTGTAAGGTACTAATGTAGTTAATAGTAGCGATTTAAGTGCAAATAAGCTAATAATATAAAAGACAAGCTATAAATATTTTAACGAAATTAGATAAATAATAGCTAGATTAATAATATAAAAAGCAAGTTTAAAAGATTATAGCTAGATTAATAACGTAATAAATAAGTTAAATATACATTAATTAGGTTGTAATATAAAAGGCAAAGTAGATATATAATCGTAAGGTTAATAATATATATATATAAATAGTTTATAAAAATAAAAATAATTAAAAATAACGATATATAATGCATTTTATTAAAAATAGCTACGTATAATAGTAACATTTTAATTAAATAAATATTAGAATATAAAACGAAAAAATTTATTTTATAAAGTATACGCGTTTGTATAGTTTATTAATTTGCATTTATTTTATAATATTATATTAAATAGCCATAAAATTATAAAAAAAAAAATTTGTTTAAAATATCGAATGCGTTAATAATTATTTAATTTAAAATATTATTTATTTATATTATAAATAAATTTATATAATACGTTATTTTTATTATATTATAAAGTAAAATTATATATAGCATTTTAATTTAAATCATTTATAAAATATTTAAATAGTAATTTGCTTTTATATTAAAATTTATAATTAACGCAAAAAGCGAAGATAATGTTTATTAAAAAAAAATAAGGTAATATATTTATATTATTTAAAGTAATATATAAAAATCAATAGTTTAAATTAAAAAAGTATACGTTATTTGTTTTGTTAAATTAATAATTATTTAAATATTAAACGTAACTATTTGCATTTTTTTAAAATATCGCTAAATATTAACTTTTTTATAGTACTTTTTTTATTTAACTAATAAATAACCTAGAGAAATTTTATCGATAATATATAGTTAATAAATACGTTATTAAAATATGCGTCTCTTTTAAGCCGAAATAAAAATGCTGCTAGCTAGACTGTATATAATAAAAAAAAGCAATAGCGTTAAAAAAGAGGACGAATTAAAGACCGACGAACTATATTTATTTAACGATTTTTAGGCATAATTAACGTTTTTTTTTTTTTTTCGTTTTTAGTAATTATTTTTGCTTTAATTTACGTTTTAAGTTTTTTTTTACGTACTATTTATTCCTAGCTAATTTTTATATAATAAATAACGGCTAATATTATAGCGATAGGTTTAACGAAATATTTAATTTTTTTTTTTGCGCTATAAAGCTGTTTACCGGTATAATAATGTAAAAAAAGTAGCTTAAACATTAGTTTTAGCAAATATATTATATTTAATAAAAATAAATATTTTTTTAAACTTATAATTAATTAAAATTGTTTAATATATTTATTACGAATTTATAAAATACGGAAAGTTTAAAAAAAATAATTATAAAACTATAAATTTATACCATTTTTATAAAAACGTTCGAATATAATATTTAAAATAGTAAATATAATATATTTTTTATAAATAGTAGCTAAAGATTTATAAAATTATAATTAGGCTAAAAACGGTCGTAATTAATAAAAATAGCTGTTTTTTAAAAGTATATAATATTATATATTTAATACGTTGCGCGTTGCGTTTAGTTTTTATAAAAATAGTTAAGGCTATTGCAATGCAATTTTTTTGTAATATAAACTACGTTTAATTAATTAAGATAATATAGCTTAAACCGTAAGTTTAGTTTATAAAAATTTATAATATTGCAAAGTATTTTATAATTAAATTATAGCTATATAATAAAACTACTTATTATATTTTTTATATGTTATATATAATTAAAAATATTTAATAATCAGCTATTAGGTTAGTTATTGTTATATTTGCAGCGTTTTAAGTTATAGCTAAATATGTTAAGCTTTGCGTGCGCTTTTAATATATATAATTAACGGTTTTTTAATGTAAAAACTTTTTTTTTTAACTTTAAAGCATTTTTAAACATAAGCAGTTAAAAACATACGTTTTGTTTATATATATTACTGCTAATTTATTATAAAAATAGCTTTTAAAAATATAATAAAACCTGTTATATAAATTATTTTTAATTATTATATAAGTTTTTTTAAATAAGCGCTAAAAAAATTAATAATATTTATGCTAACGGCTAAATAACTAAAAATGCCTTTTTTTTTAAACTTTAGCATTTTTTCGGTTTATAAAACGAATAAATAATAGTTTTAAAAAACTTAAGTAATTATAAATAATAAATAGTAAAAATAGCATATAAAAAATTTTTGTAATAGTTACGTTTTAAACTTATATATATTTTTTTAGTATATACGCCGTTTAATCCTTTTAAATACTTTCTTATATACTTTTTTATTATAGTAAATATATAATATACATTTAATTATATATTTAAAAATATTTTAACGTATATCGACTATAACTATATATTTTAATATTTATAATACTTTGCTATTATAATTATATTATTTTTATTTTATATATATATCCTCCCGTTTTTATAATTAATTAAAAAACCTATTTATACTTAATATATATATATATAGTTACGGTTTATTATTACTAATTTATATTAAATACTTTTAAAATAACAAATATTTATTTTGTACACCGATTAAATCTGCTGTATACTTTATATTTAAATATAGTATTTAAAAATATTATTGTTTTTGTTTAATAAATGTTATTTAATATATAATAATAGTTATAACTATTATATATAAACATTTATATAACGTAATATATATTTATAAATAAATTTGGTTAAATAATAAATTTAAGTTTAATTTTTTTTAAAAATAAAATTAACGTATTAAAATTAATTTTAAAACTAATTATATAATTTATTAACTGTTTAACTTAAATATACGTTATGAATTTATAAACGATTAGAATTTAATAAAGCAATATTTAATATAAAAATACCTTTTTTACGCGTTGCGCGCTTTTTTTTTTTTTGCGATTTATTTTATATATATTATACTAAACGACTATGTTATAAACTTAAATATTAACAAAATTGCTGTTTTTTTTGTTTCGTTATAAAAATAATTTTATTTTCCGCATTTAATCCCGTTATTACGATAAATACGCGTTTATTTATTTTTATAGCATTAATTAATTTTTTAATACTACAGCTTTATTTAAACAGTAAATATATATTTTTATATAAAGTACATCCCGGCGCTTTAGTTAAATTTATAAAAATTATTAAATACGCTAACGACAATAAATATAAAAACTTTCAAAAGTTTCCAGCTTTTGTAAAGAATATTTATTAAATTTAATAACAGTCGAAATGTTTAATTAAATAGCTAAATATCCGTATTTAATAACTTTTAAAATTAAGCTTTTTAAAATCTTAAACTATTATATTACGGTATTCTATGAAACTTTAATTAATATATAATTTTAAAACGATAATATAAATAATACTAAAACTATTTTACTAGTAGCAATAGTTTAAAATTGGTAAATAATTTATTAAACATTACGTAAATCTTTTTTAATATAAATAATAATAACAAAAACGTTTTCGACAATCTTAACGAACAAAATAATTTTAATATTACTTTACTTTAACTTATGTAAAAAAAAAATAATAACTAACAAAAAATAATAAATAATAAACTAAAAGTTCACGGCAACAGCGAATAGTTTAAATAATAATTAAGATATAAGCTGTTCGTTTTTAAAAAGCAAAACAAATCCCGAAGCGTATTATTAGTCGTATTAAATTAATTAACGTTTTAGTTTTATAATTATAAACATTTCCGTAAGGTTTAATCGTTTTTATTTATTAAAACTATAAATAAAATTATTATAGCCGCTTAATATTTAGTTATTACGTAATATAGTAATAAATTAACGTATTGTTTAGTTTTAACTGCGGTATAAACTTAGCCTGGCATTTAACGATTGCGACAAATAATAATTATAAAAAAAAAATACTGTTAAAAAATTGTTACGAACTAACAAGAGGACTAGGCCGCCTGAAGTGCAACCCAGCAGAAGAGGGGCAGACTAAGTCACGTGACATGGATTTAGAGGATCTAAGATTTAACAGATTTAGTGTAGTGATTTAGAAGAGTTAAGATCTAACAGATCTAGTATAGTAATTTAAGGGATTTAAGATTTAATAGATTTAAAAAAATATAAAGATAAAAAAATAATATAAAAAAGAAAAGATTTTTTATATAGCTAGTTATTTATTTATTATTATTTAATTTATGTTTATAGTTAGTTTTTAAAAATAGTTATAAGAAAACATTTTTTATAAAATAGTTAATTTAAGATATTATTGTTTTTATTGCCCGCAATATTATTATTAACGTATATTTTAAATATAAATATAAAAGTATTTTTAGTTATATTTTAAATATTTATAACCTTAATATTACGAAAGTTGTATAATGTTAAATATTAATATATGCTTTATAATATTTTAAATAGTTTTATTTTACGTTAAGCGGTTAACTAAAGCAATATTTGAATTATAATGTTTTAAATTTTGATTACGGTTTAAAACTTTGCGATTAATATATAAATAGAAATAAATATATTTTAAAATAAAATTAACTAATTTGTTAAAACTTGTACCGGAAATTTAAAAACTATTAATAAGTATACCGATGAAATCGATAAGCTAAAACAATAAAACTAAAAATTTAAAATATAAATAAAACTTTTAACTATTTAAAGAAAAAAGTTATAAAAGCTCGTAAAAAACTTAAAGCTGCTAAATTTAACTCGGTTCGACGGTATATTAAAGAAATTAAAGGGATTTTTAGCTTAGGTTAAAGTATATTTTTATTTTTATGAAGATTTTTTTTAAAAAAATAAAAAAATTAAAAACATTTGTACGACGGTAAAATTATTTAAAAAACGAGTATTATTATGGTTCGAACAGTATTTATTTAAGGTAATAATTTTGCTAATAAAAAATTGTTTAAAAAATACGCAAAAGATTTTTTAAAATTATAAATCGTTTAAAGACAAATTTAAACATTTATTTATTAATTTAAAAAAAGAACGATAAGCTTAAAACGATTTACAAGAATTAAAGCAAATAAAATCGGTGTTAATATACGCGATTAAATTTTAAAAAATCGTAGCTATTTTAAATTTAAACGATTAAACTAATATAATAATGTTTTATAAAAAATTAAAAAATATAATTAAAAATAAAAGTAATAAACTATTATAACCTGATAATTTTAATAAATACGTTAATAACGTAATTAAAGCTAATATTAAACTATATAAAAAACGACGAAAACTTTTTAATAAAAAAAATAATAATTATAACTATAAGTTTAATTAAAGAAAAAAGCGTTAATAGTTTATGGTATATAGTAGATATATAAAATTAATAAAATTTAACGTAATATAGCAAAGCTAAAAAAATTAAAAGAAAAATTTAAAAATTTTAAATACTATAATTATAATAAATTAAAATATTACGCTAAAAATTACGATAAGAAACTATATAAAAACCTATAAATATTAAAAGTTAAAATATTTAAAATTAAAAAACGTAATTAATAAATTAATATAATATAAGCTTATTATAATAATAAAGTTTTAAACGTAAAGCAAAGTAATAAAATATTAACCGAAAATTAAACAATATAAAAAAAATACGTATATTAATAAATTAATTAATAATACGATTATATTTAAAACGAACGGTAAAAAAAATTTATAAATAAGCTATTTACGATAAAAAATAGTTTACTAATAGTTTAAAAAAAATATAGTTCGAAAAAGTAGTATGTTTAAAACGTAGTTTAGCGAAAGTAATATAAACTTTAAAATAAAAACTTAAAACTATAAAAATAATTATAAAATAAATTTAACAAAAGTTATAGCACCGAATAATTATTACGTTAAATAAATAAAAAAACGCGCAAACTTAAAATCAATAGCTAGGACTTAATTAAAAAAACAAAAGATAAAAAAACTTTAATTTAGCTAAAAAAAGTTAAAGTAAAGAATTTCATAATTTAAAAAACGACGAAAAGTATTTTAAAAACTATGTTTATTTTTTAGCCGATAAAATAGTATTTAGTAAAAAAAACCGATAGATTAAAACAAACTAATATACGTATTAAAATATAAAAAATAAAATAATATATAAAAAAAATTAGCTAAAAAATAAAAAATATTTAGCAAAAGATTTAAAATATTTTTATAAAATTTGCGATTATTAAATTAAAAACGAATAGTTAAATTAATTAATATAAAAAAGGATAATTCGAAAATAAATTTGTTTTTATACGCGAAAAGATAAATTTTATTTAAAATCAAAAATAACGATTTTAATTTAAAAAAAAAAAATAAAATAAAAGCTTAATATTAAATTAAAGTAATAGTTTTTATAGTATTACGAAAAATATTAAAATATAATAATTAAAGCAAGTATAAATGTTTTAAAAACGAAAAAGTTCGATATTTTTATTTTAATTAGTCGTTTATATAATAGTATTATATTTAAAAATAATAATAAATAATTATAATTACGTTATAAAAAATATTACGAAATATTATAAGCAAGTTATATAGTATATAAATATAAAAAATATATAGTAAAAAAAATTAAAACTTTTTAGTTTTTAACCCAAATGGCTAAAATAAAGATTTAAAATTTTTATAAAAAAAATAAAGTTAAAAAATTAGTAATACTATATCGAGTAAATTATAAATACGCTATATTTAAATAAGATTTATAATATTTTAAATATTGTAAAAAAAAGTTTATAATTTAAAAACGATATTAATACGTTTAATGCAAAATTTACATGTTTTATAAAATTTTTTAATATAAAAATATAAAAAAAAAGATCGAAGAAAAAAATTAACGAAAGTTATTTTTTATTCGTAATTATCGAAAAAATAATAAAACGGCAAAACTTATAAAAAAGCAAAACCGGCGATAAATTTATTAATAAATAAAAAATAACAAAAAATAACTATAAAACGAAACTAATAATTAGTTTACGAAATCTTTAAGTTTTTATATAAGATAAAAATATAATTTAAAAAAATATAAATATTAATAAACGTAATTTATAATAAAAAAAAACTAAAAATTTTATTTAATATAAGCGTTTACAAAAGTTTTATTTTTTTAAATTTAATTAACGAATTAAACTTAGCATAAACTAAAAAAAAAAAAACTTTATATATTTATAACTTTTAATAAAAAAACTATAAGTTATAATTACGGAAAAGTTATATAAAAAATTGCAAAATTTTTAATAATTATTTAAAATTATTTAAAACGTTTTAAACTTAATATTGCAAAAATATTATACGATATAATATTAAAGTTAACCTAGTTGCGGAAAAATAATTTTAAAGTAAACTAAAAAACTAGCCGTTTTTAGTAAAATTTGCCCGATATAATTAAACTAAAAAAAGATTTAGTTTTTATAAAATTTTAAATATAAATTATAAATAAGCTTAAATAGTTAAACGAAATATAAAATAAAATATAATAGCAAATTAACAAAAAATTTACGATTAAAATACCGAAAAAATACGTTAAATTTAAAAGCTTATTTATAAAAGAATATAGTAAAAAAATAAAGCTGTTAAAATATAATAAATATAATTACGCGATTAATTTAAAAAAAAAAGATATATTTTAACGTTTTTAAACTATATAAGTTAAATAAAAAATAGCTCGAAAAATTACGAAATTATTTCGATAAAAACTTAAAAAAAAAGCTTATATAATATTTTAAATTATCGGCGGCAATATTGATATTATAAGTATTAAAAAAGCTAGGAAAAAATAAAAAAAAAATAAAAAAACTATAAAGATTAGCGACATTTTAACTTTAATATTATTAAAAATAAAAGATTTATATTATAAATAAACGATTTAAAAAACCGTTTTAAAAATGCATAATAGTTTATAATATTCGATATGTTAAAAGTTTATTACTATATTAAAATTAAAAAAAGCGACGAATGAAAAATAGTATTTATTATAAAATATAAATTATATAAGTTTTTAATAATAAACTTTAGCTTTATTAATGTATTAATAATATTTTAGTTAATAATTATAAATATATTACGTAAATTTGTCGATAAATTTATAATAATATGTTTAAATAACATTTCAATTTATTCGGAAATATTTAAAAAATATAAAAAATATATATAATAAATGTTTTAAGCGTTATAAAAAATAAAATTAAAAATATATTTAAAAAAAAAGTAAGTTTTATAAATAATAAGTAAATGTTTTAAAATATATAATTTTTTTAAAAAAAGTATAAATTTAATAGTTTAAATTAAAAACAGTAAAAAATTAGCTTATATTAAAAAATGTTAATAATATACGATTATTTATAAGATTTATAAACTATATATATATATTTATTAAAAATTTTAAAAAAAATCGTAGCGCTTTTTATAAACTTAATTAAAAAAAATAAACTTTTTTAATAAAAAAAAAAAAAAAAACCGTTTAATATATTTAAAAATGCAATTTTAAGCGATTTAATATTTAAATTACCCGATTTAAAAAAAAATATAAAATAAAAATCGACGTAAACGATTATGTTATAAAAAAATAATTAATTTAGCGAAACGAAAACGGCAAATTATATTTAGTAATATTTTTTTCGAAAAAGTTATTAAAACTTAAATTAAACTATTAAATTTACGATAAAAAATTTATAGCGATAATCGAAATATTTAAGTAATAAAAATATTATTTAAATATTATTATAATATTAGTAAAAGTTTATTTAAATTATAAAAATTTTATAACGTTTATAATTATTAAAATATTAAATAAACGATAAATATAATAAGTAGAATTTTTATTATAGTTTAATTTTAAAATTATTTACGTTAAAAGTAAAAAAAACGATAAAGCAAATATTTTTAGTTAAAAAAGCAATTATAAATAAAAAGTATTATTCGAAAATTAAATATTATTATACGAAAATATAAATAAAAGCCTATTTATAAATTTTATGTAAATAAATTACGAAAAATAAGACAAAAAAATATAAAAAACACTATAAAAGTTAAACGAACTAACTAGTTAATATTATAACGATAAATTAGATATATTAAAAATATATTAATATAAATTAGTTAAAAAAATATATAAATATTTATTTTTAAAATATTAAAAAGTGTTTAAAACGCTTAGTAAATTATATAAAAATTATAATTTTTTAAAAGTATTAATAATAATAAAAAAAGTTATTAAAAAATACAATTTATGCAAAAAATTTAAAATAACGAAGCATAAATTATATAAAAATTTAATATTAATATTAATATTAAACCGAATATAAAAAATAATAGCGTTTAACTATATAGTTAAGTTATTAAAATTAAAAAAACTTATAATAACAATAAAGTTTAATTTTATTATAGTTATAGTAAATAAATTTATAAAATACGTTTATTTTATATTATATAAAAAAATAATGTTACGAAGCGTACACTAGTGTCCAACACTATGTATGCTTTCGTGGTATCGGGGTTATAGATGCTTGAAGTATAACCAAGGATACTTTTATGTTTATGTTTAGAGTATACGTTAAAAGATAGTATTGCGGGCAATAAAACAATAGTATCTTAAATTGACTGCTTCGTAAAGAATATTCTCCTATAGTTATTTCCAAAAACTAACTATAGATATAAATTAAATAATAATAAGTAAATGACTAATTCTATAAAAAAGCCTCCCCTTCTTATACTTTTCCCTTATCCTTATATCCTTTTATAGTCCTACCTATATTCTCTAATAGAATATCCTTAACCATATATTCCTAGATCTTTATGATCTAAATAATCTATAGATCACCTAGATCACTTAGATCACTCGCAGTTACGTAACTGCGTGCTGCCACGTTTCTGCCCCGCTAGGGGTTCTTCCCCTCATGGTCCCTCTTTTAGGCCATGGTCCCACTGTTGGTTCGTAACAAATAAGCTTAGTAAAAAACTTTATTTACGTAATAATAAAATATATTTTTAGTAAATATAAATATTTAAAAATAATTATTACCGATAAAAGCAAAATAATAGTATTTAAGTTTTAGTAGTTACTTATTAAAACTTTGGAAATTAAATATAAAATATTTACAGTATATTATTTATAAAGAAATAGTTAAATAAAAAAATTAAACTAAATATTAAAATAATATTTACGTTATTATATTAATTAAAATTAAAATAATTAAGTAAAATTGTTATTAAACGTAAAATTAGTATATAATAGTTTAATAAATAAAATTATAAAAATATTACTATTTAAAATAAATTATAAATACGATATAAATACGTAACGATATTATATTAACGGCATTATTGTATTAATAGCGGAAATTTAAGTAAAAAAGTTATTAAAATTACAAAAATAGCTATAGAAAAATTTATATTCGTTTAATAGAAAATAAAAAAATATTACGATAAAAGTAGATTATTAAAGTTAATTTTAAAAAAAAAGGATAAAGTTTATTTTTTAACACGCAATATTTAGACAAAACGAAATAACGAAAAATTCGATTTTAAAAATATTAAACTTTTTAAAATTAAAAAAGCGATATTATTAGTAATATATAAATTAAAACTACTAAATATTATAATTATTTGATTAATTTTTTATATATTATTATTAACTAAAGCGTATTTAAACGTTGCGTTTGAAATTTAATTAAAAGTAAATAAAGATAGGAATATTTACAAAGTAAAAAAGATTTTAAATTTATAATAAGGTGAAAAAGAGTTCGAATATTTTATTAAATAGGAAAGCTATACGTACGCTAAAATTATATAAAAACTAAAAAAACATTTTATAAACGTAAAAAATTTTGTTAAAGGCTTTTATTAATAATATTTTAATTAACAGAAACTAAAAAGACGGAATCGACTATAAAAGTATTAAAATTGCTTTAGTTAAAAAAAGAAGTTTTATCGTTACTTTTTTTTTTTTTTTTGTTTTTTAGCATTTAGTTGTTTTTTTTACTAAGATTGCGATTTTACGTTTTTTAAAAAACTTTTTTTATTAACGAAAACGACGAATAGTATATAATTTATTAGATATTTTTTTTTGTTTAGCTGTAAATCTTTTTTAACGTTTTAAAAGATTGTTTTTTAACGTGCGATAACGTTTAAAAAGACGTTTGTATTTATTTATAATAGTTTTAAAAAAAAACGTGGGGATTTTAATAGCGTTATAATTACGCTAGTATTTAATATAAAAGTAATAGCTAAGAATTTTGTTAACCCGAAAATAAAGAATTTTAATAGTTAAGTAATAAATATAAGGAAGAATTTCGAAGCCGTTTTAAAAAATAAATTTAGTATAGAGTTTACGATCGATATATTAATTAAGCCGGTGGCGAAAGTTAAAAGTTTTACGTGTATGATTAAATATAATAAAATAAAATAAAAATATATTTATTTAAAAAAGAAAGTATAAAGATTATAAATATGTTTATTAAGACAATAAAATTAAAAGAAAAGAAATAATATTACAAATTAATAAAAAGATTAAGCCGCCTAAAATATAACCTAGCAAAAAAAGGGCAAATTAAGTTATATAATATAAATTTAAAAGATTTAAAAATTAATAAATTTAGTGTAATAATTTAAAAAATCTAAAATTTAATAGATTTAGTATAGTAATTTAAAAGATTTAAGATTTAATAAATTTAAGAAAACATAAGGATAAAAAAATAATATAAAAAAGAAAGGATTTTTTATATAGCTAGTTATTTATTTATTATTATTTAACTTATGTTTATAACTAGTTTTTAAAAATAGCTATAAGAAAACATTTTTTACGAAATAGTTAATTTAAAATATTATTGTTTTTATTGCCCGTAATATTATTATTAACGTATACTCTAAACATAAATATAAAAATATCCTTAATTATACTTTAAATATTTATAACCCCGATAATACGAGAGCTATATAGTGTTAAACACTAGTGTACGCTTTGTAATAAAAATAATTATCGCAAAACTATAAATCTTTATTTAATAACTTTATAATTTAGCTTTATTATACGGACTATTAGTAATAAATAATTATATGCTGAAAAAATTTTTATAAACGGAATAAGCATTATAGAATTTTTAATAACTAAACTAAACTTAAAAAATTACGGGCTTTTAAAAAGTTTACTAAAGCTTAAAAAAAATATAAAACAAATCTAACTTTAAAAAATAAAAAACTTTAAGCCGAAAGCTTTAAAAACGCTAATTTTTAAAGATAAAAATACGAAAATTGAAAAAAATAATTAAAAAAGTAAAATATAAACATTAAACGAAAATGTATACTTTTAATATAATTTTTAAAAAAAACTTTAAAAAAGCGCTTATAAAAGCTTTTTTTTAAAATTTATTAAAATTTATTCGATTATACTAGAAAATTTAATTAATTATAATAATTATTAATAACTAAAAACAAGTTTAACGGATTATTTTACGCTTATCCGTTAATAGATAAAAACCGTAACTATATATTTAAAATAAGATAAAACTTTAAATATTAAATAAAATAAAAGTTTAAAATTAATATTTACGTTATTTATAATAATAATAAAACCGCTATAATTATTATTAAAAGTTTTATAAAATATAAAACTTAAACAAAATATTTAAAAATAAAACTAGAAAACTGCTTAATATATAATAAAAAGCTTATAAGATTATTTAAACAGGCTAAATAAGAGATTATATTAAAATCGATTAAAATAATAAACGGAGCAAGCCTCCCTGGAGATTTATAATTAAAAGCAACGCAGGCTACGGCCTGGTTATATAACAAGACCTTATTATACGCTTATTATTTCCGCCTGTTTTGCAAAGCCTTTAATACGTAGTTTAAACAGCATTTTTAATAGTATTTTTTATAAATTTATAATATATAGCAGGAAATATATATTTAGCAATTAAATAACGTTTATATTAAAAAAAACATAAGCTTTTTTAGTTAGTTTTTTATATAAAAGTAATGCTAATTTAAAATAGCTACGTTAGCTAGTTTTTAGTTTTAAATACGGTGTAAAAATGCCGTAAAAGCTAGTTTAAAACTGTTTAAATATTAAAAATTAACGTAATAAATATAAAAAAGTTTAAAAAACTACTTTTTTTTTGCAACAAACACATTTTTAACATAACGTAATTTTTAATTTATATAAAAAAGTAAGCAAGACAAATTAATAACGTATTTAAGCCGTATATATATTTAAAATTACGGTAATATAAAAAAAAAATTATATAACAAATCTTTAAAACGCTGTCGAAAATTTATTATTTTTAAAAATATTAAAATTCTCGTTGTTATTTAACGTAATAATAAAAAACGTAATTTTAACTTAACTTTGTTATAAATATCAATAACGGCAAAATATTATTAATTAAAAAATTAATATTTATAAATAATTATTAAACTAATAAAACTGTTATATTTATAAATATTAATATATTTTATAATATTTATTTTATAATATGTTAGCGTATCCCGATTATAAAAGCAAAGTTAAATATTAATTTTATTGTAACGTTGTTTAAAACTTTTGCTTACTAGTTAAATTTTATATTTTAACGTAAATATTTCTATAAACCGACAAATATGCGTTTATAAAAAGCGTTAACGACTTTTTTAATAACGTTAAGTTTAAATTTTATAGTATATTTATAAAAATTAATATTTAACGCCGTTATATATTTTTTAACGCGTATTTAATATATTTATTAATTATTAAATTTAATACGCTTTTAATTAATATAACGTTTATAATTATAATTTTAGTAAATTATATATAATAAAAATCGAAATATACACCGTTAGTTAAAAACGCTTCGTATTCGATTTTATATAATATTGCTTTACGTAATATACTAGGCAATTATGTATTTAATATTAAATTAAAGCTAAAAAAACTTATAAAATATAAAATAAAAAAGCTTAGTTTAGGTTTAACAAATATAATAATAATTAAAAATATATACGTTCGGCGTTTAGTTAATAATAGCGGCTAGTTATAATTATAATGTTATTAACAAACGAACTATTAGCGTAAAACGGTATAACGTATAAATAAGCGTTTAATTTATATACTTGTTAAATGTTAATATAAAATATTTATTTAAAAATGGTATAAAACAAAAGCTTACGTATATTAAAAAAAGATAATATATATAATTAACGCTTAAACCGTAAATATTAATAAAAAGTGTTTAGCTATAATAATTAAAGTATAAATAAAATAATATATATAAAATTACTATAGTAAAAGCGTATAAAAAAATATATTTTAGCTATTATAATATTTAAATAATAAGCAATAACGATAACGCGCTATAAGTTAAAACGATTTATATAATAATATTAACAAAAAACGGAAAGTTATAAAAGCAATAATAAGCAAAAGTACTATTATTGGAAAATAAAACATATACAATTAATATAACGTAGTTTAATATATAGCGGCTATAAAACAGGTTAGCGGTAAATAAACTATAAAATGCTGATATAATTAATAATAATTATTAGGTATAAATTAGCTTATAATATAATAGTTAAACACTAAATATTTTAGCTGGCTAATAAAATAAAAAACTAGTAAAATAAACGGCAAGCTTAAAATATTATAGCTAAACCGATAATATAAAAAACAGGCTTAATATATTATAGTTAAACTAGCGACATAAAAAACAGGCCTAATATATACTAGATAAACTAATAATATATATATATAAATAGGTTAAAAAAGTAGGAATAAATGGAAACAACAATTTATAATATATTTTATTAATAATACTTGTACGTAATATTAATATTTTAGTTAAATAAATATTAAAATGCAAAATAAAAAAACTTATTTTATAAAATCTACGTATTAATATAATTTATTAATTTGTATTTTTTTAATAGTTTTAAACTAATTAATAATAAAATAATAATCGAAAAACTAAACAAAATATAAATTATAACGGTAGAGCGTAAATTATAATACTAGCGCAAATAACAAAATTAAAACTTAAAAAAATAAATAAAAGTAAAAAAAACAGCCGCAATCTTGCGATTTAATAAAATATAAATTAACGCGTACGAAAAGTAAATAAAATTAAGCTGTATAAATAAGTTTAAAAATTAAATAAAACTAGATAGTTTACTTTTACCGAAAATTTTAAATAGTTTAGCAAAAATATATAATATAAACTTTGCTGCTATTATTTAAAAAAAAATCGATATAAAATTTAAACAAACTTATTCGCGGCTAATATAATAATACCCGATATATATAAATAATATTAAAAGCGTCGTTTTATTTAAAAATTTATTAATAACTATATTAATATATATAATAATTAACGATTATTAAGCTTTTTTATTTTTAATTATAAATATTATAATATATAGCAATTTTCGCACAATTTTTAATTTGGCTTTAAACATTAATCTATATTTAACATTTGCGCTTTTTAAACTAAATTACTATTTTTTTTACATATAATATTTTTTATAATACTTTTTATTACCGTCGTTTACGTTATACAATATAACCGTAATATAATAAGCGTAAATTTAAATGCTAAATTATTAAAAACTTACGTTTATAAGCGTAAAGTATTTAAATTAGATTTTTTCAAAAAAAAAAAAGAATTTAATAAAATCCGGTATTATGTCAATAATATATAAAAACTTAATACGTACGAAAATCTTAATAAAAACAAAAAATAGCGCAAAAACTAGAAAATTTATAAAGTTTTATAAATCTTGCTATATATTATTAAATAACTTTTTTTTCACCGATACAAAAAAATTATCAACAGCTTTTTATTTATCTTTTTTAATAAAAAGCTAAAAGTTAAAAAAAACAGCATTTTAAACGCATTTATAAATACTAATATCGTTATTATCGTTTATGTATATAATATTAAATTATTTCGAATAAAACTTCCAAAATATATAATATAAAAATACCCAGTCTATGTTTAATAAAATCGGTAATAGTTTAAAATACTTATTTTCGGTATTAAAGATTTTAACCAGGAATTTTTTAGCGCAAAGTTTGTTAATTAAAAAAGTAATTATATATATTTTATAAATAATCGGTTACGCGAAATTTTTGTAAATTTATATAATATTAATATAGCGTATTTAGTTAGATAAATTATTAAAAAAACATTTATAAATACCGATAAAAAAAAAAACCGTACGTACGGAAAAAAAATATTTAGCCGCAATAATATATATAAAGCCGTAATAATATAATATAAAAAAAGGTAAAATATTTTAGCTATTATAATATTAATAATAAAAAAATATAATAATAAATCGTAAATAAAAATAATAAGCGTTTAGTAAACAAAAAAACAAAATTTTACATATAGCGACCTAAAATAGGTTTATAGTAAATAAACCGTAAAACGATAGTATAATTAATAATAATCGCTTAGTATAAATTAGCTTAATAATATTAAAAATAAATTTAAAGTATTGCGGCCGGGTTAATGTAAATAGCAATTTAAATATGTAATAAATAAATTAATAATATACGTATTAAAATGGGTTGTAATAATAAAAATAAACGTAAATAATAATTTCTAATATTTTTAACTAATAATAGCTGCACGTAATAGCTACGTTTTTGCCGAATATTTTAATTTTAAAAGTACAAAATAAAAAGCAACGATAAAACGTATAATATATTTTAAACGCGCGCCCGATATTTAAAAGTTGAAATTAAAAAATGTTAAAAACGTACTAATATAAAATAAAACAATCAAAGTTTAAATATAAGCATAAAAATAAAAAGAATTATAGTAAAATCTTTTAAAAAATATAATTAAAATTAGCGGTTAGTTAATTTTTGCTATTTAGAACTTTTTTATTTAAAAATATCGGCCGTTTATTTTTTATTTTTATTTTTATTTTTAATTTATTTTTAGACTTATTTTTAGACTTATTTTTATATTTATATTTATTTTATTATTAAATATATACGCCGGCGCTATGTTTTACTTTTTCTGTTAACTATTATACGTTTTATTATTTATATATTTATTTACGCTTTAGCTTATTTTTAGCTTTTTACTATTATAATATTTTGGTTTAATTTATTTAATTAGTTTTTAAACTAAATACGCAAATAACTTATTTTATTTCCGTGCTATATTTATTATTAACCTATAATAATATATTTTTAATTAAATACTGCTATTAACTAATCGCAATTTTTGTTTTTTCGCAGTGTTTTTGCAGAAAAAAATTAGTATTTATTATTTCGTACTTATTATATAAAATATATTTATAATTTATTTATAATAATAATATTTTTAGTCTAATTTTAGTTAAATAATAATATAAACGTTAGTTTAAATTTTTAAATATTTTTTACTAAACTTTAACGTAAAGAAGCTTTTCTATTTAAAATTATATACGATTTTTAAATTTAAGCGATATATAAAATTAAATTTAAAGATAAATATACATTAGCCGAGCTTAGCATTTTTATATTTAATAACGTAAAACGTAAACGAATAATTTTAAAAACCGTCGTATATATTTTAAACAAGCGTAATAATTATATAATCTAGTTTCGCCTATTTTTAATAATTATAAATAAATCTTATTTTTTGATAAAACGCTAAAAAGCTAGCAATAACTAAAATAAAAAATAAAATTATAAACATTAATAATATAAAAGCCGAAAAAAAAATTTACATTAAGCAATAACTATTAATTAATATAAATAAACAAGCGTTTATTTTTTTTATTTTTTTATTTTCTTTTACGTTTTATATATAATTGTTTTTATATATAAATCTTAAAAATAACTACTAATCTCCGACTATTTATTAATTTTACAAATTTAACAAAGGTTTAATTTAAACGTATATATTAATAAAAGCGTATATTTTATTTAAAGCTTAATAGTCCGCTTTATAAAACCGGCTATTTGCAATTAAAGCTTTGAATAAAAGCTTAGCTAAAAATCAAAAAATTAAAACCTATACGATCTTTTTTTTTATCTTTTTAAGCTTTATTAAACAAAATTTTATAATACGTTTATAAGCCGGCTACCCGGCTAAAACTTTAAATAACTGGCCTTTACGCTTAAAAAACGGTAAATAAAATAAAAAACTTTTAATTATAACTAAAAACCACCCTTTTCGTAAAAGGTAGAAAAGAATAAACAGAAAAAGAATCCCTCGCGACAAATCTAAAACGACGGGGCCGTTTATAAAACGCTTGCTAAAAAGCTATATAAATGCTAACTTAATAAAAAATAAAAACACTTATCGAAAATAATTATAACCTTAGTGTTATTTTTATAAATATTTTCGGAGACTTTACGCTAGTTTTTTATTTTTTATAAATACTCGCTCGCCGAATAGACTTTTTCGTAAAAAGTACAATTATATTTTTTAATAATATATATTAAAAATAATATAATTAATAAATTATTTAAATCAATATATAAAGCTATTATAAAGCCGTTATTTTTATTACGCTATTTAATTAGTTATTATCGTCGTTTTACGTTTTTTTGTAATAGATTTTTATATTTATATAATATCGTAAAATTACGGATTTTTATAATATAATTTTATAGTTTAATTTTATAATTTTAAATTTTTAAAAGTTCAGCGGATCGGTAAAAAACATTTCCGAAAATAATATAAATATTTCAAAATCTTTAAAAATATTTTTATTTAATCGCACTATTTAAAAAACTATTTTAATATATAGCGCGCTAAACGCATTATTAATTAAAGCATTAACGATGACTATATTTTGTTAACGTATTTATAATATTATAATATATAATTATAGCATTATATTATAAATAGCTGTTACTTTTAATTAAAAAGTTACCTTTAGTAAAATTAACCTATTTGTTAATATATAAACTATTTTTAATACTAATATTTAATGCTGTTTAACTTTTTTTTAAAATATTTTATTTTTATAATTTTTAACTGTTTATATTAACTTTTTTTTTATAATATATTATAATTAAATAAAATTTTTTATTACGAATAAATTTAAAAAATAGTTTACAGCAAAATTTTTTTACTAAGGTATATATATTATATTTTCCATTAATATTTTTTTTTCAATTTAAAATAATACTATTTTAATACTTAATTAGCGAAATAATTAATTTTTCACTTTTTATTTACTTTTAGTTTTTTAGTAAAGTTTTTCGTTTATATAACTATAAATTTTACTAAAATTTTTATCGTTATATTTATGCTTTTTGTACAATATTTAATTAATATATAAATAAGCGAAACTATTTATAAATTGTTATTATTAATATTATATCGTTTAAAAAAAAAAGCGTTTAAAAGTTATATTAATATAAATAAAAAGTTTATATAAAATAAATATTGTTTTAAAAATTATTTTACTAAGTTTTACGCTAAATAAATATATATCGTTAATATAAAAGTTTTTATATATATAAAATAAAAATATTTTTACTTGTTTAAATAGCTTAAAATTTTTTAAGCCGTTTAAAAATCTAATAAAAAACTATTTATATACGTTTTTAAACCTTTTTAACTTTAGCGGTTTAAAAAATTGCTAGTTTAATAAATAATCGCTATAATTTAATGCTTTTTACTAAAAAAAGTTAAAATATTAATATCGATTTATAATTAACTATATATATAAATAAAAAACATTATAATCTTTTAGCTAAAACTTATTTTTTTATTTGCTATTAATTTGCTATTATTAATAGCTAAACTTTATTAGCAAAAGCCGATTTCTTTAACGACAAAACAAATTATATTATTAATAAAATGCCGTAATAATAAATATTAAAATTTAATTTTTATATTTCTTTTATTAAAAAAAAATATTATCGTCAATAATATTTTTAAAAAATATTTAAGCTATAGTTTAACGATTTAAATTAAAATCGCTCAAAGTTATAAATATTTTAATTTTTAATAATTAATTTTTAATTAAATATTACTTTTACAATATTTAATCGTTTTAAATTAACAATACTAAAATTTAATTAGCAGGTCGACGGTTTATTTGTTTTAAATTATCCGAAAAAACTTTTTAAAAAATAAACGGCTAAAACACTTTATACGCAAAACGAAATTTAATTTATAATAAAAAATTTTTTAAACTTTATACAAGTTTGTTTAAAAAAATAAAAAAAATTTTAATCGATATTATCGGCTTATATTAACGTATTTAAATATATCGATATATTACGATAAAAACTTTCGAAATATAGTTAAGTTTTAATATATCCGCTCCGTTATTTAGTTGATTTTGCTTAAAAAATAAATATTAAACGATTTTTTAATAATAATATATATATTATACTAATAGTTCATCGTTAAATTAATAAAAAGTTTAAAAAATAAGTTAACAAAACTAAAGTTAAAATCGCTATCGATTTTTATAAATACGAAAAAACTTTAAAAAAGAATATTCGTTTATATTAATAATTAATCGATTTTTAAAATAGTTTTTAAAACTCAATTAATAATTTAACTAATAACTAGTAATTTTGCTATTTTTTTAAATTAGTGTTTTTTAAATATTATATTAAATAAAAAAAGCTAAAACGTTTAATATTAAAAATTAAATCGCAAAACTGTTTATATTTGTTTATATTTAAACCGATATTAAAACTAGTTTAAACTTTTGTTTATTTTATTTTTAATTATTAAAACTAAATAGCTAAAAGTAAACGTTTAAATAACTTTTTTCTATTTTATTACAATAATCGTTAAAATTACTAATGTTAAAATTTTTAATATTGAATTAATTTCGGATTAATATTTTTAAATATTATACGAAAAAAAAAAACTAATTAGTCGCGTACGTTATTTTATAAACTTTTTTAAGCTCGAGCTTTTTTTAATAATAGTTTTTTATTAATCGTTATAAACGTACATAGTTTTAAACTTTTGTTAATAAGTAGAATTTTAATATAATAATATAAATAAGCCCTTAAATATTACGCTAAAACATTTTAAAAAACGGACAAAAACTTAAAAGTATTTTATTTTAAAGCTAGCAAATACTAACGCTTAGCGTTTTAAAATCTTTTAAAAGCTAGTTTAACGATAATATTATTATATTTAAAATTACGATTTTTAATACTAGCCCCGGCGCTAAAATTTATAAAATCGAACGACGCCGCCGCTATAGCTTTGACTTTTTTGTAAATATTTTTAGTTTGTTTTTTCCGAATTTTAATATTTACTAAAAGTTATTTTTAAATTTGAGCGGTAGGTTTTTTAAAACCGATGTTTGCTTATTTAAATATATAACGATATAGTTTTTAAATATAAATTTCGTACTGGCTTTTTTAATATTCCGATAGCTTCGACTAAACGGGAAAAAAATAACGAATATTATAACTTTATAGTTTTTATATAATTAAATAACGCGTTATATTTAGTTTATAACCGTTTTATATAAACTTTGCTTAGTTTTTGTTACTATTATTATTTATATTTAAGTTTATAAATTTAATAATAAGTTTGATTTTTGCAAAGTTTTTATATTCATTTTTTAAAGTTTTAGCGGTTTATCGGCTTTTGTCGGTTTATTTTAATTCGGTTTATTAACGTTGTGGTATTAACGCTTTTTTAAAAACGTATAGTATAATCGGTAAGCTCTTTTTTTTTAGCTATTTTTAGCAATAAAACATTTATTCGACTTTCCTGCTTTTTATAGTTAAAATATTAATTTAATAAATCGTTTAAACAGTTTAAATATATATATATATATATACATATATATTTATCGCTTTTTTTTAAAAAAACCGTTTAATATTATTAACGGTTAAAATTAAACTGTTAAATTTAAATATTAAACTAGTTATTATGCGTTCGTTTTACGTAATATTTTAAATATAAATAACTATACTTTTGTATATATTACTATCGTAAAATTTTAAATTTTTATAATATAATTTCGTAACTCGGCTTTATTATATAAACTTTTAAATTAACTAATAAAATAGTATAAATCGGTAAAAAATATTTTTAAAAACTATATAAATATTTAAAAAAATTTTAAAAAGCGTTTATTTAATTAAACTATATAAAAAAATTATTTTAATATATAATATGAGACGTTTTATTAATTAAAATACCCTTAATTATTATTTTATTTTTTTAGTAAATTTATAATATTATAATAATTATAGTACAGTTATATTTTTTATTTTTATTTAATACGTTATTTATATATTATTTATTTCGTTTTATAATTATAATACGATAATATTAAAGTGCTTTATTTATAATAGTGTTTTTTTATATATATTATTACGTTAGTTATTTTTATTACGTAATGCTAACATATTTTATAAAACTAACTAAAATGTTGTAAACAATTTTCAAAATTATATTTAAACTTATTATATATATATATAAAATTACGAACGGTTTTTTTAGCTTTTTTAAGTATATTAATCTATTGATTAACGTTTTGTTAAGTTTTTGTAATTTTTAAAATTTTTTTTTCTTGCTTTTCGTTTAATACGGAAATTTCAAAAAGCTGTGCGTTAATTTTTTTTATTTTTTATTTTTTTTTCCTTTTTTTCGTCATCATTATTTATTATTTATATTATTAGCTTTTTTACGCCATTTTATGTATAAGCTGCCTATTTTTTTTAATTATTTATTATAGCTTTTTTTTTGCGTTTTATAAAACGTCGTTATATAATATAAACTATTGCTAATTTTAAAAACCTTTTTCGGTAAAAAAAACATTTAGCTAATTTTATAACGACTTATTTATATATAAAAATAAATATTTCTTAAAAAATTTCGGCAAATTTTTAAATAACTTTTATTATATTTTTTTTGTTAATTAATAACTAATGTAAAAAACTTTATCGGGTTTTATTTTATTATAAATCGCCGTTATCGTTATTTTTTTTTATAAATCGAATATAATTACTATTTTTAAAGTTTTATTATAAATTAAAAATAGCTAATGTTTAAATCCGTTATTGTAAATTAAAAATACGTAATATTATATTACAATTTTTATTACCGATTTTTGTTAATTTTTGTTAAAAGCTGTATATTTTTGTTTATTATTTACGTTAATTATATCGGCTAAAAATATATAAACTTATTAACCGAAAAACTTTTAGCTAGTAATTATTAACTACAGTTTTTAATATATTTTATTATTAATAATATATAAAGCTAAATTAAAATATTATTTATGCTTTTCGATATATTTTAAAGCTTAGCAAAAAACGTTAATAATATAAAAACTTATTGCAAAAGTTATTAGTTTTTTTTTTCGAGTATTTTTAAACTTTTATTTTTAAGTACTTTTTTTTATCGAAATATTATTTTATCGAAATTTAGTTTTCGATTTTCGAGCTTTTTTTTATTCTATATATCGAAAAAGTTTAAACATTTTACGAAACGTATAATGCAAAGTTAAGCGCTTATTTAAACATATTTGTGGTTTAATATTACTTTTAATAAAGTTTAATTTAATTTTTTACCGTATATTTTTTATTTATAACTTGACAAAGTAGTTTTAATTAATGTATTTTTTTTTTGCTTTATAATTTTGTTTTTTCTTGCTTTTTTTTATTTATCGAAAGTTTGCGCTAGCATTTAGGTTTAATATTTCGGTTAAATTATCGTCGTCTGCCTGTCGAGCGTATGCGCTAGTATCGGGGTTTAGTATTTCGGTTAGATTACCGTCGTCTGCTTGTCGAATATGTGCGCTAGTATTTAGGTTTAGTATTTCGGTTAGATTATCGTTGTTTGCTTATCGAGCATATGCGTTTGCATTTAGGTTTAATATTTCGGTTAGATTATCGTCGTCTGCTTACTAAGCATATACGCTAGTATTCGGGTTTGGTATTTTAGTTAAATTATCGTCGTTTATTTGTCGAGTATATATGTTAGTATTTAAGTTTAGTATTTCGGTTAGATTTTCGTTATTTTTATTTCTTTAGCTATTAATATAACGAAATATTTGTTTAATATATTTAATAATATTAGTAAAAGCTAGTAAAACTAATAAAAACGCGTTTTTACAATTATATATATTAAAATTATTATGCTATTTTCTTAGTTACCGTAATATAGCGACGCGGCGGGGATATTTTTAAATTAAATATTACGCTGTTAAAATCGTAATTAGCTGTAAATTTATAACGTATATTTAGGCGAAAAAGCTAATAAACTATACGGTTAGTTTTAAAATCGCGGCACGTTAATCTTGCTCTAAGATAAAGTTTATACCTGCTTTTATTATTTAATAAGTTTTACGTTTATTAATATATATTGCTTTGCGTAAATATTTATATACCGTATTTTATGTTATATTAATAGTAGTTAAACAGTATTTATAGCTTTTTTTAAATTATATATTTTAATACGCAGTATATGAATAGTTTAAACGTTATGTATAATAAATATTTATTGCTTTAATAACGTTTAGTATATATTTATACCGATAAAACGTAAGTATATATATATTACGTATTAACAGTTTTTTCGATAAATTATAAAAACAAAAAAATATTTATACAAAATAAAAATAACGTAACCACGACGACAAAATATTATGGGTAATAAAATATAGTATATAATTGTTTTCGATATACTTTAAGGCTCTTTTAAAATATAATTAAATATATGCTATATGTTTATTGCGACTAAAAAAAATATAAAAAAGTGTTAAAAAAAGCAAAAAAAAGGAGTAAACGACGTATATACTAAAAATATATATAAGTTATTAGCCTAGCTATTGTAAAAATCTTTTATATACTATAATCGCTACTTATTATTTTAAGCCCCTTTATATTTTTTATAATTATTATTTATTCGTCGTATAACCGGCGGGAATATTAAAACTTAAAAAAAAAAATATTTCTAGTTTTTTAGCCGTTAATTAGCATAAATATCGCTAATTTCCCTAGCGCATACTTAAAAGCATTAGCGAAAAGATCGTAAAATAATTTATAGGTTAATTTTAATATATTTTTAACAATTATACTAAAAGCAAATTAATAGTAATTTTTATATACAAAATATATGTTTTTAACCGTTTACGTTAATAATTATTTCGAAGTTAAAAAAGAAAAAGTTTTTAAATTAAAGGGCCGCTGGTTATATAATTATGTTAAAAGCGCACCTCGGGCTTAATATATCTAGCTACGGTTTAAAGCGCTGCTATATTAGCAGCGACTAACCGAAAAGCTGATTACTAAATATTTTTAATTATACACAGCATATAAAAACTATAATATAAAACGTTATAATATTATAAACCATTATAAACTATTTTGCAGATTAGCTTTATTTTATATATATTTAATTTAACTAATATAATTATACAAAATAAATAATAATACTTTTAAAAACTACAGCTATTAAAATACTTTAATATATATAGCCTTAAGCGCGTTGCTAATTAAAATACTGTTAACTACTATACGTTATTAATACACTTATATTTTATTTATTAAACTTTAATCGGCATATTCTTTTTTAATAAAGTAAACAAAAAGTAGGCTACGAATTCGTAGTTTACTAAAAAACGGAAAAATAACAAAAGGTAAAAAAGTATAACCTCTTTTTTAAAACTATTTAACCCCGAAAAATATAAAGCGCTAAAAGGCCTACAAAAAGCTATAAAACTATTCCTTATATACAATATTACGCTCTGCATTAACAACACGGCCGCTATTTAAAGCGTATAAAAAAACACTTTTAAAACAGCTTAAAACGTCTATATTTAAATCTACATCTTTATTAACATTTATAACGTTTCGCTAAAATAGTCGCTAAGTCATATAAATATAAAGAAAAATTAAAAAAGCAGACGAATTAGCCAAAAAAGCAGCAGCTAGTAATAATATAAATAAAAAGTTTTATTAATGCAAAACCAACAAAACCTAATTTAAAATTTCGAAAAAGAAAATTAAAAATCTAATTTTATAATTATAACTATTTTTTTAATAAAGAAAAAAAGCATTATAATAAAATAATTAAAATAAGTAAAAATAAATAGTTTAAATTTTTATATAATTTATTTAAAAGCTTTTGTTAAATTAAATATTCATTTACATTACTAGCTATTATTAATTTAAATTTATATTTAAAAAAAAAGCCTTTAGCTTTTACTTTTTTTTAATAGATATATGTAAATAAAAAACTTTTCTATAACAAATATTATTAAATTAATGCTTAATTAATTTTATAATTATAAAATAATTGTTCTTTTATAAAAATAATAATAATGTAATAATTAATAAATAATATATATATATATATATTTATAAAAATAATATTTTAACAATTTAATTATATAGTTTTTTATTTTCTTTTTATTAAGCAATAAAACTTTAATATTATATTTTAAATTTATTATAATTATATAATAATTATTATATATTATTATTATTATTATTAAATTAATTTGCTTTATTGTTTTATAGTGCGATAAATTTACTTATTTATTTTATAAGCAATACTAATGCTAAAAAAGCATTTTTTTAATAATTTAACAAATTGCTTTTTGAATTAAATAAAACGTTTACAAAGCGATCTTTTATAATTTATTATTAAATTTTAATATTTGACTAATATAATGCTTTAAAAAAGTAAACAAAAAATTTTGTAAATAAAAAAGTTTAATATATTTTTCAATACATTTAAAACGCTATAAACGTTTTTGTTTTTATTATCGGTTTTGCTTAAATATACATTATAAATTTATTTATTTTTAAAAGTTATTTAATTATTAGTTTAACGTTTATCGACTTTTTTATAATTATTACTATTTTTTTTAAAAAAAAATTTAAAGCTTTAAATGCTAGCTAAGCTGTTAAAATTTTATATTTATTAATTAATAGTTTATAATATAATATTATAGCTTTTAAACTTATTACATGTTTATAAAATAATTAAAGCTTTATATTATAATCAGTTTTTATAACGTTTAATTTTTTATTTTTTTTAAAAAACTTTTCCGCTATAAATTAATTAAATTTAATTAATTGTTATTAATTTTATAAGTAATTTTTTTTTAATATATTAAAGCGTTTTTTTAAATTTACATAACACTAATTATATTATTATTATTATTTTAGTTAAATATATTGTTAACTGTTTTTTTTTTTTAATTCCTTTTAAAATAAACTTTTTTAAAGTTTAAAAAAAAGTTTTTAAAAAAAAATTTTTAATTTAATTTTTACATGTTTTAACGTTATTATTTTATATATTTTTATTATTTTGTAAAAATAATCTTTTTAAGTTTTTTTTTTTTTTTTTTTTTTTAATTAATAAAAGTTTTTTTTAAGCTTATTTTTTAATAAGCTTATATTATATTAAAACTTTATATAGTACAACATTATAAAAGATTATTATATAAATTTATTAAACTTTAATTATATTAATGTTTTAAGCTAAATTTTTCAGTTTTACTATTTTATATTATTATATAAATACCGTTTTTTATATTTTATTAAATGTTGTTTTTATTTAACTTTTTATTTATAAACTCTTAAACATTTATTATTGTTATAAAGCTATGTTATTCTTTTTAATAATTTAATTAAATTTATAGTTTTTTTATAATAGTTAAAAAATGTATTAAATTATTTTTTTAAAAATAAATTTTATACCGTAGCCCGTTATTTAAAATTTTTAAAATAATTAATAATTATTATTTTAAAATATACGGCCAGCTTATATTTAATATTAATAAAAAACGGCAATATTTATAATATTTTAGTTTTTAAAATAGCTTAATTTTTAAATTAAAAAACTGCTATACGTTTTATTATAAAATTTTCTATTTATGTTATTATTTATAAAAAAACAGCTTTTAATTAATTAATTATATTTTAAACGCTTATAATTAATAATATTAAATATTTTAATTATATTTAATATTAATAAAAAGCTATATTAGTTTAATACTTTTTCTTTTTAATTTTTATAACTATTTTAATTAACCGCTGTTTTTTATTATTTATTTAATGTTTAAAAAAAAAACGTTATAAAATTAGGTAATTTTTATTTTAAGAAATATTGTAAATTTAAAAGTTATTATTATAGGCATTATATAAAACTTTTCAAATAATATTTTAAAATAAAGTTATACGTTTTTAAAAAAATTTATACTAAGCTTTATAATAATTTTAATAATATATTAAAATATTTAAATTTTTTAATACCTATATTATTTAATAAATTATTTAAAAAAGTTATTTTAATCTATTAAACTTTTAAATAGAAATTATTTTATAAATTTTTAATTTTTTTTTAATCAATAATAACTATTATTAGCTTTTTTGAATTTTTTTTTTAGTAATATAATAATTAAACTTAATAAAGTTTTTTTGTTAAAATCGCGAATATTTTATTAAACTTTATAGCGTTTTAATATTATGTAAAAGTTTAATTATTGCTTTTTCTTTTAGCTATGTTAATAAATATTTTAAGATTTTATTTTTAAAACAATATAAACTTTTTATAAATTGATTTATACTTTTTTAAAATTATTTATACAATTGTTTAAATATTTTAGTAAATATTTTTTAACACAATAGTTAATTTTATAATAGTGGTTAATTATTTTTATGGTTATTTGTATTTTATATATTTAGAGCTACTTTTTATTTTTCAAAAATTTTAAAAGTTTTAAAATTACTGTTTTAAAATTAATAAAAATTTTAAAAGCTTTATAATTAAACTTTTTTATTTTAAATATTTTTTTAGTAAATTATTAGTAAATTTTTTAAAGCTTAAACTAAATTTATTATAAAAGGTTTTTTTTTTATTTTTTTTTTTTAGTATATTTCTTTTTATAAATATTGTATTATGGCTTAAAAATTAGCAGTTAGTTTTAAACTTAAATTTACTGTATATTTTTTACGAAATAACTAAAATAAAGAAAAAAAAAAGTATTTATTTAACAGCTGTACTGTAGACATATATAAGCAAAAGTTATTAATGTATATAAATATTTTAAGTCTTTTATTTACTAGTATAATAAACAATAGCTTAACGGCTAATTAAACTATTTAATAGCTGCAAATAAAACACTAGCCGTTATATATAGTTAATAATAAATTTTAACGGATTATAAATTTACAAAGTTTTTTATTTATTATACAAAATACGTTTTAATATATTTTATAAAAAGTAATAAAAGTTAAAAGTTTTATATTATATATATTATTTTAATAATAAATTTTTTAAAAATTATTTATAAAACTTAATATAAAGTTTTATTATAGCGCTTTTGTTGTTTTTTATTTAAATATTTATTTTATTTTTGCAATATTTTAATTTTAGCCTTTTTAAATTTATTTATTTCTATATATAAAAGTTTTTTTATTATATAATATTTTTATTATTAAAATATTCAAAAACTTTATACATTTTTATTATAGCGTTTTTTATGTTTTATTTAATAAACTATTTTTCGCTTTATTTAGTTATATAAACGTTATAATAATTATTATAAAAATAAATATTTCAGCAGTTTTTTTTTTTTTTTTTGCAATATTAAAATCTTTTTTATTAAGCAAGCTTTTTTTTAAACTTTATAACCGTTTTTACAATTAATATATTTAAGGCTTTTTTATCTATTTTTTAAAAACTTTTTATGTTATTATTAAACCTTTTTAACTTTTTATATAATTTATACCGAACTTTTTTTCTAAAATATATTATACTATAATTAAAGTTAAAAAAATTTAAAACATCAATTTATTTTAACGTTTAAAGTAAACAATTTATAATTAAATAATGGATTTTTAAGTAAATTATTTTTTATAACTTTTAAATAGCTATTATAATATTTATATAAAAATTACAAATTTAAAACGTGCGTTTAGATGTTTTTTTTTTTTTTTTTTTTTTTTTTGCATTTCTTTTAATTTTAAGCAAATAATTTTGAACTTTTTTGATAAAATCCTTTTAATATAGTTTTTTTAAATCGAATTAGAAAAATATTTTTAATAAATATTACAATTTTTAACTTTAAAAATTTTGCAGCGGTTTTAAAAGCATTAGTTATTTAATTTTTTTCTTTTTAAAAATTATTAAAAAATCTTTTTACTGCTATTATTTAAATATTAAAACCCGCTATATTAATTGCTATGATAATTATTACAAGCTTTTGTTTTTATATAATTAGTTTTTAATTATTGATTTTTATTTTTTTAAAAAATAATTTTTTATAACAACAATTTTACCGTTAGTTTTTAAATTTTTGCTGCCGCCGTTTTTTGCGTTTATATTTATATATTTATTAAAAATACTATAGATTTTTTTAAAGCTTTTTAATGTTATAAATACAGCTTTTTTTTTTTTTTTTTTTACCGTTTTTTACAATAAAACCGCTTATTTAAACTTTTTAATTTTATATAACTAAAATATTAGTTTAACATATCGTTTAATTTATTATATATCGCCGTAAACTTGTCATGTTTTTAAATATAATTATTTAAAAAAAATTTTGTTAGCAATATATAAGCTTTGAAAAAATTAAGTTTAAAATAAAAAAATTAGCCTACGAATTAAATTTGCCCAAAATATTTAATATTTATTTTTTTTATTTTAATAATGTATTTATTGTTTATTTAAGAAAAAAAATTCTTTTTTTCCGTAAAATACTAGGTTTAAGCTTTATTAACAACGATTAAAGCAATTTTTTCAAAAAAAAAAATTTTTTATAAAATCGAAATTATTTTTAATTATTGTTTTAATTAAACAAAAAAAATATAGTTATAAAAATAACTAGGAAAAGTTTAAATAACAGTTACGTTATACGGAAGTATTATTAAATAAATATTAAATTAAGAAAAAAAGCTATTTATAGCAAAAGTCGCTAAATTAAAAAAAAATAACTAAACTAACTAGCTAAATTAAAAAAGTTTAAAAAAGACTTAAAAAAGTTCAATTTAATTAAAATAACTTATTAAAAACAAATTTACTTATATAGGTTTATTAAAAATGACAGCAAGCTTTTTTATATACCGGGCATTTAATATAATATAACAAATAGGTCCGTAGGACTTATATACTACGTGTAAATTAGATACGTTAATTAAATAAAAGAAAATAAAATATCTTACACATCCTGCAAAGATATGTAAATATCCCCAGTCTTCCTTATCGCAATGCAAAATATACTACACGACGTTATAGATTTCTTTACCAGTTTTTTATTATTAGTTTATAATAATTTTTTTTTAATTTTATTGTTTATAATAAATATTAGCGTTAATTATATTTAAAAAAGTAAATAGTTTTCCTTTTTTTATTTGTTTTAATACGTTTTTAACTATAGCAAATAATAAATTTAAGTTTTTTTTTAAAGTTATATTTTATTGTCGTTGTTTAAATAAAAGTTTAAATTTTATAATATTAAATAGTATTAATCGGTATAAAAATTATAATAATGTTAATTTAAAGTTTTGCAATAAAATTATATTTTTATTAATTTATTAGTTAATATTATATTTAAATACTATTATTTTCGGCGGCGTAAATAAAAAGTTTTAAATAAATTAATAAAAACGAACAAAAAAGCTTAAAAACTGCTGTTTTGCTTAAATTATTTAAACTTTTACGCTAAGTCTTTTTATAATAAAAAAGTAAAAATAGCTTAACCAAGTTTTTAAAATATAAAAAAGTTAAAAAAATAAAAATGTTTAAAAAAAAGCGGGTAAACGATGTTTTATTAAATTTTTTTTTTAGCTAAAATAAATTTAATATTTTCGTAATCGACTTTTTGTTTTTAATTTCGGTCTATTAAAATATTATCGATAAAAATTGTTAATTATAATAAATATTCTATTTAAATATTTTTTTCGTAAATATGGTTTTTTTTATTTATTTAAATATTTTCGTCGTTAATTTTGCTCGTTTTATTGTAAATTGAAAATTGTTTTTATTTTATAAACTTTTTTTTCGGATTTTATATTTAATTATAAGCACAGCGTCTAAATATATTAGTTTAAATATTAAAATATATAAGATTAATCTAAATTATGCATTTTTAATAATTTTAATTTATAGTTTATTAATAAAATAACTTTTTTAATTTTAAACAGTTTAATATTTTTAAAGTTTATTTTTTTCTTGCTTTTTTTAGTTTTAATATTTCGTGTAAAAAAATAAACTTTATCTTTTTAGTTAAAAACTAGCTTTGATAACTTTTCATTACCGTAATATTTTTTTTATAAAAATAATCATATTATATTTATATTATAGCTATAATTTGCTTAAAATCATAATATTTTTATATTTTTATTTAATTTATTATATATTAATTTTGCGTATAATAATGACTTAATTTAATATTTTTAGTTTTAATTAATATAATATCGTAACTATTATTTTAAAGTTTAGTTTAATTTTTTTATTTATATATTTATTTATAAATAATCTATTATTAATATTTTAATATTCATTTTTAAAGTTGTAATAAGTAATTGCTAAAATTTAAAAACTATTATTCGATTTTTATCGATAATTATTTTTTTTATATTTTATATTTTTTAAAAATATATTTTAAGTTTGATATTAAGCTTGACTTTTGATAAAATATAAAATATTTATATTTATTGAATTTATTTGTAATTATTAAAATAAAATGGTATTTTACTTTTATTATCTGTTTTTTTAATTTCAATAATTTAATAATAAAAATAAACAATATTATTTTTTAAGTTTTATTTAATATTTTAATAAATTATAAATTTTTTTAAATTTTATATTTAAATGCTTTTGCTTTTTTTTATAAATTATATTATAAAAATACGTTTTGTATATTTTTTTACTTTTAAAAAATCGTAGTTTTATTATAATTAGTTTTAAGTTATAAAGTTTTTTTAGTATTTTAAAAAAAGAATGTTTATATATTTTTTTAACTAATATTTCTTTATAATTATTTTAATATATATAGTTTATTATTATATTACTTTTAGTCGTAAATTTTTTTTTCGTTTTATAGCTTTAATTTAATTATTTTATAATTACTATTTAATTATTATAATGTTAATAAATAAACTTTTATTTAAATTTATATGTAATAATATTTTGTTTTTTAATAATATCTTTTATTTATAACTATTTTTTAGCTAAAAATAGTTTTTTTTTCGTTTTTTTTATATTTAATATAAATAATTTTAAAATTAAATTATTATAAAAATTTTACTTTATATATTTATCGCTTATTTAATATATTAACAAATATAAATATGGTAAAGTTTCATAATTTAAATAAACTTTTATTAATATAATAGTATTATTTAAATAATATTTTTATTTTTTAAATGCTTTTATTATTATTATAAGTTTTTTATTATAAATTTAATAATTAAATTTTATTTTTATAAACTTTTTAAATTAAAATATTATTGAATATAGTTTATTATTTTTTATAACGCAATTGCTAGCGGTAATTTTATTTTTATATTTTTCATTAAAATATGGCAATTTTAATATTAAATTATTGAAAATAAAATTTTTAATAATACTAAACTTTTTTTAGTTTTTTTTTATTTATTAAAAAGGTTTATTTATTTTAATTAAGTTTGTAAAAAGTATTATATGTTTTTTAAAATTTATAATAAACACGCGTATATAGTTCGTAAATTTTATAAATAATTATACATTTTTAATATTTTTTAATATAAATTAATTTTTTACCATTATTAGTTTAAATTTTTAAATTCGGTTTTTATTTTATTTTATTTTTTATTTTTTTTAAATAAACGCAATTTTAAAAAATTCATTTTTTATTTATAAAATTTACCTTTTTTTTTAAAAATCTATTTTTAAATTAGCCTTTTATAAATCTTTTAATATTTTACGTATATATTTTTAATATTTTTTAAACGTTTTTAAATAAATTAAAATATATAATATAAAATATATATTGTTTATATAAAATAATAAATGCTGTTCTTTATTTATTTTTTACTTTAGTGCGTATTTAATTATAAACATTAAATATCTTTAATATTATTATTTATTTTAAATAAAACTTTTTTCTTTTTAATATTAATAAAATTTAAATATTAATAATTTATATATACATTTATTACAGTTGTTTATTTTTTTCCGGGTTTTAAAATATTAAAAAATTAAATAAACTGCTAATAATTATAAATATTTAATAGATCTTTTAACATATATTTTTTTTAAAAAATTTTATAACTTTAATTAATATTTTTTATTTATTTAATAAAGTTTAAACGCTTTTAAAAGTTTTTTTTTATATTAATATTATATAATCTTATTTATTATATTTTAATCATTTCGTTTTTATATTGTGTTTTCCGTTAAATCAGTTTTTAAATTTTTTATATTTGTTTAAAACTTTTATTTTAAGTTTCTTAATAACGTATTATAATATTAAATAAACTATTTGATTTAATTGTTTAAATTTACGTATTGCCTTTTTAAAAAATATAAAAAAATAAAAAAATTCTTTTTTATAAAAAATAGCCTGTTTTTTATTTTATGTTTAAGTTATTTTTAACAATTAAAATAATTTTAAATTATTAATAAAAACTTTATAGTTTCTTATATAACTTTTTTTTTTATTATAATTTATACTTTTTTTATTAAAAGTCGTAAATAAGTAAGGGTTTTTTTTTTAATACGATGTTTAATTTAATAATAATATTAACAAAAAATAATGTTTATATAAACTTTTTTATCAATAAAAATTTTTAATTCTTTTTTAATAAAAAACGTTTATTTCTAATTATAATATTTTATATTTTGTTTTTATTTTAAATAAAAATTTAAAAACTGGTTAAAATAATTATCGGTTTTGTTTTATAATTATTTTTCGTCGTCTTTTATTTTTTAATAATATTAGCGTTAGTTTTATTTAAAAAGTTTAATAATAATATTATCGTTTTGTCGCTTTTAAATAAAACCTAAACGTCGTATATTTTTCAGTTTATTTTTTTTATATTTTAAAATTTTATATATTACGTACATTTAATATTTCGATTAAATATGTATATATTTAAGCGTTAATTTTGTTTTATATTTTTTAAAGTATTTAAAATTTTGTTTTACATTAGCGTATTTAAAAAACGTTTAATATATAATAATTAATTTGCTATTTTTTTTATTTAGTATAAAACGTTTATATTTTTATTTCATTAAGTTTTTAAAAAAACTGTTCAGTTTTCAGTTCTTTTAAAAAATATTTTTAATATTAATATTTAATATAGCTTGTTTATAAAATTCTTTTTATATTTTTTATATTTTAATATTTATCGTTTATTATTATTGATATATATAATATTATAATATAAATAGCTAAAAATAATATACTTTGCTGCTGCATTTTTTTTATAAAATAGCTTAATATTAATTTTGACTTTTATTTTAATGTTTTTAATTTTTTAATATTTACAGAACTATAAATTATTTTCTAAATGAAATTTCTACTGTCATTTTGTTTTTAGTTATTTGCTTTATTTTTTATATTTTCTATTAAGCATTTTTTTCGGTAAATATTAAATATTTATTTATTTTAATATTTTAATTTATTATATATATAGTTGCTTTAGTTTAAGTTTAATAATTATATTAATTAAACAAATAATTAGCGTCGGCTTTTAAATATTTTTTACGTTTTAGCAAATTTTTTTATTTTTTATTTTTATAAGCTTTTATTATAAATATTTTATTATTAATTTTTATACTTTATTTCTATCGCTAATTAATAATATTATTAACGCTAATATTTTATTTTTTTAATTAAAAATAAATTCGTTTTTTTTTTATAATAATACTTTTTTTTTTCGGTATTTAAATAAACTATAAGTTTTTTATTATAACTTTTAAAATTTATGTTTTAGTTTTAAAAATAAATTAAAAAAGTATTAGGAATTTTTTTTACTTGCTTTATGTTAACTGTAAAAGTGCTTTTTTAAATATTAATATTATTGTTTTTGCTATAATTATAAATTGTTTTTATTATATTACTTTAATAAATGTTTTTTTTTGTTAATATTTAAACTTTGAATAACCCATCTCCCACTTGGATGGGCCACTTAATTAAATGGGCCACTTTTCTAAACCTTTGTATGCATATAACAAAATCCTTTATCTTTTTATTTGCAACAATAGCTAAGCCTTATAAAAAAGCCAACATATAGCTTGCTTTACGGGCTTGTAAAAATAACCTTTATTTATTTTTTTAACGCACTGCTAAGCTATATAACGTGGTTTATACGACTTTTATCTGACGAACGAACGGTTTTATATTATTTACCGAAATACGATTACCGAAGTTTAAATTAATTTAATCCGAAAAAAATTTAATCGTATAATATATTATTAATTTAATTAATCGATCGTTTTTATTTAAATATAGCGCGGTCGAAAATATAGTTAATCGGCTATTTAAATTACGCGAAAAACGCTTTGTAAAAAAAAATTAAATTTTAAACTTTATACGAAAATAACTAAACTTTAAAACCCGATTTAATCGTTAAATCGATTATTAACGAGTTTTAAACGAAAATTTAATTAAATATTACGTTTAGTTTGTTTTTGTATAAAAAATAATTATAAAAAATAAAATTTAAAAAAAAATTATTTATAACTTTAATAAAATTAAATTTATAATAAATCGTATTATATTTAATTTTATTATAATTACATTTAACCGCGTATAAAAATTAAAAGCTTTATAGTTAAATAATTTAAAATAATTTACGGTTATTTAAAATATATCGTTATATAGTTATATTATTTTATTTTATATTATTTTAAAAAAATAAAACTATTTATTATTTTAATATGAAAATACCGAATTACCCGGTAATTAAAAAATTAAAACTATAAAAAATAATTAAACAATAAATAAACAAAGCTTAAATTAAATTAAACATTTCGATAAATATATAAAACGTTATACGAAAAAAAAATATCGCTTATTTATTTTTAATAGCTATAAAAACTACTATTTAACCGAATTTAAATTATATTAAAAAAATTATAATATTATTATTTTTTGTATATTTTTGTATTTTTTTTATAAACTTTAGCTTTTTAATATTAAATATTTTAATATTTTAAACGGTTATACAAAAAATATATCAAGTATTTAATATAAGCGTATATTATATATATTAAAAAAAAAGATTTTTTAACCGCGTTTTTTTACGCGTTTAACGCGTTAATAATTTTTAATAACGTATAAAAAAGTTTTTAAAAAATAAAATTAATACCGTACGACTTAAAATATATAATTTTTTAACTAAATTACCGTTTAATTACTTCGTAAATTAAACTTTTATTTTTTACCCGATAATATACTACTTCGAATAATTTAATTAAAGCTAATTTGCTATTTTAATATATTAAAAAAAAATTATATAATATAAAAATAGCTTTTTAATATTTATTATAAAAATTGTAAATTAAATAACGCGTAATGCGATTAACGTTATATATTATTTTACGTAATTAGAAAAAAAAATCGCAGTATTTTGCAAAGCAAATTATAAACTTAGTTAACGTTATTATATAAAATAAACCCGATTATAAAATAAAAAATCTTTTATTATGCAAAAAGCAAAAAATTTACGAATATTTAAAAACGTAATTAAATAGGAAAACCTGGAAAATCGTTAAAATAATCGTTATACGAAAAAAAAAAAACTCGCGCCCGGCGTTATAAAATTTACGGCAAACCCGGCTATAATACGCAAATTTATTAAAATAGTATAAAAACGTTTAGTAAATTAAAATTTAATTAGTTTAGATTAATTATACATATTATTGTTAAATTATTTACAAATATACGTACGAAGGTCTGGAAAATAGCCCATTTAATTAAGTGGCCTATTTAAGTGGGAGATAGGTTATACGTAAATTTTTAAATAACTTTTTATCGTAATTTCTTATAATATATTTTAATTTATTACTATTATAACATTTAATAGTATTTTTTTTTAACTTTTGCTTTTTTTTTATATTATATTAAATTTTATAAATTTTGCGTACATTTTATAAGTTATAAAGTATTATTATTTTTTGCTATTATTAGTTTTATTATAACTTTTTGCTTTAATTGAACGTAAGTTTTTTTATATTGTTTATACGTTTAAATATCGATTTTAATTATTTTTATTATATAAGTTACGAACTTTTCAAATTAATTTATTTTAACACTTTTATTTTTAATATTATTTTTAAATTTATTATAAATATTATAATTTTAGCTTTTTCGTTTAATAAAATAAAAGCTAAAACTTTTTAAAATCCTGCTGCATAAAGTAATGCTAATTTTATTTATCGTAAATTTTATAATTTGGTTTATTGTTGTCGTTTTTTTATTAAATTTAAAAATATTACTTTTAACGCGTTTTTAAAAAATTTATATAAAACGAAGATTTATTTAATATTAAAGTTTTAATATTTTTTATAAATTAAACGTTGCTTAAATAATTATAATTCAAACATAACTAAAGCTTTTTTTTTAATAAAAATATTATATAGTTAATTTTTTTATTGCTGTTTTTAAAAGTTTTTTACTAAAATAATTAATATATTTTAACTTATATTAAAACTTTTGCAAATAGTTAAAGTTTTTTTTAAATTTAAATGGTTTAGCTATTTTTAAATTTTTTTTAATTTAATTTTATTTGTATTAATGCTTTTAATTACTCCGGTTTTAAATTATTTTAACATAAAATTTAATTAAATTGTTAATTTTTTAAAACGGGCTTATAATTATTACTTTTTAACATTAAAAATTGTAAAATTATTTACTATTATATTATTATTTTTTTAAATAATTTTGTTATCGTTAATAAAACTAATATCGATATATATTTTTGAACAATTAACGAGTTTATTATTAATAAATATAGTTTTAATATTGTTTTAAATTAACCGTTTAATTAAACAAAACTATTTAAAATATAATAAAACGTATTTTTAATAATATATTTTATTATATTATTAAAAAATAAAAATGCATAAAGTTTATTTAAGTAAATATTTTCAAAGTTTATGTTTAAAATATAGTTAAAAATAATAAAAACAGTAATATTATATAAACATTAAACTTTATAAAAAATACTTTTTTATAGTTTTAAAAAATTAACTATAAATATAAATTAAATAATATTAAATAAATAAATAATTATATTAAAAATCATGTTTTTATATTGTTATTTTTATTATTATTATATTTTCGCTTATTTTATTTGTTTTATAGAATTATTAAAGCTTTTTGCTTTAATTACGTAATAAAGCATTGCCACGTTTTTTATCCCCATAGTAGCTTCCCTTTATAATTGCTTCTTAACCATGTCTCCTACTGTTGGTTCGTAATAAGTTTGCTATTATTTAAAGCTTGCTAAGTATTAAAAAAAGTTCTACTAATATAATAATTATTAAAGCGTTATTTTATAACCAGGAAAAAGCTAATTTAAGCTTTATTATTTATGTACATTTTATAATTTATATTTTCAATTATTTAGTAAAATATTTAATAAAAAATAACGTAAAGTAAATTACTTATTTAAATTTGCGATTTAATTTCAATTTATTTTAAAACTTGATGTTTTATTATATAAAAAAGAAATGTCGTATTTATGAAAACGGAAAAATATTATATATAAAAATATATTTAAAATATTAAAAAGAAAATAAATAGAAATTAAGAATTAAATGTTTAAATTAAATAATTTAAACTTTTTAACAAATATTTAAGCTTAATTTATAAACACTTAAAATTAGCATTTTAAAGAATTATTTAAAAATAAAATAAATTAAAAATTGATTTGAAAAATAAAAGAAAATATATTTAAGGCTATAAAAAGTTAGTTTACACAGTCGCCGAAAAAGCTTACTTTAAATTGTTTTATTAATTAATTTTTAACTATATTCTTTAAAAGAAATATTAACCTTAAAACGTAATGTGTTTTTATAAATACTAAATAAAATAAAAAAATATGCAATTTATTATTAATGTCGTTTATGCTTTAAACTTTTATTACGGTTTTATATTTACGTTAAATAAATGTTATAAAAAACTAAATCTTTAATATTTCCAAAAAGCTTATATTATCGGCGTAACGATGTTCAATTAATAAAAAATATCGAAATGTTTTAACGGGTAAAAGCAGAGGTTATACTTTAAGAAAAAGCTAAAAATGGGTTTAAAATATATATTTTTACTATTTTCTTTTACCGAAGATTAACCATATAATTTTAGTTTTAACAAATAACTATTAGCTTTAATATGATAATTTTTAAAGCAAAACATATTTTTTTCGACATTTTGCTACTTAAACGTTTTGCTAAGCCGTAAAATAAAAGTTTTTAAATACGTTTAAAATATTAAAGGTTTAGTAACAAATGAATTTTTTTATTTTAAAACTAGTTAAAGTTTTGTTTTGTTTAAATTTTAATTCCGTTAATTAACTTCATTTAGGTTTTTTTTTTTTTTTTTTTTTTTTTAAACAAAAACACGCAAATCCAAGACGGGCTAAGCGCAGCGTATTTAATTATTTACTCTGTTTTGCTAAGTTTAGCGCCGTTTAATTAAACATTTTATGCTTATTTTAATTTTGCCATTACTTATTTTATAATAACCGTTGTTATTAATTTTTACAGCATTTTAACTTTACTATTAAAATAAGTTAGTATAAAACGTCGCCTTTTAATTTTAAAACGAAATAAAAAAAAGCATTCTTTAAAGTCAATGAAACAAAAGTTAAGCGTTGTAAAAGATTTGATATAAAAATAAAGCACGACATTTTTTAAAAATATAATTATAAGCTATAAAATTAACTAGTATATTTAATAATTAACTTGATTTAAGTTTTTTTTTAACGTAAATCCGAAACAGGTTTAGCGTAATAAATTTAATTATTCTTTTGCTATTAAAATAAATTAATATAAAGCGTTGTGTTTTATATTTAAAATAAAAATAAAAAACGTATTAAAAAATAAAGCTTAAAAGCTGTTTTATAATAAAAAAACGTTGTAAACTATTTTACGCTATTTACCATTATATTATAAATATAAAATTATAATATATATTATTTTACGTTATAAACTATTAAGTAATAATTATAAAAAACTTAACAAGCGCAAAAATAATAGCTAAATAGCTTTTTAATATAAATAAACTTATAATATATAATTTAACAAAAGCTATTAAAAAAAAACAAAAACGTTTACGTTATTCTATTTCTATTAAAAATGGTATTAAATTATTAAATATAATTTTCGAAAAATAAGCGCTGTTTAAAATTTATATTTAACGTTTTAAAATGAAATAAAAACGTTTTAAAAATTATAAAAACCTTTTTTTTATTTATGAAACTTTTTATTTAACTTTTTAAAAGCTTTATATTTATTAAACATTAAAATATAATATATAAAAATAAACAAGATACGATAAGTTTTGAAAATCGTTACGTAAGAGTTTTATTTACTTTAAAAAGTAATGTTTAATAAGCTAAAAAAAATCCTTTTTTAATACAGTTCTTGCTTATAAAATAATAATAATATTTAAAAAACTTATATTAACTAGTATAAATATATTAATATATTAAATATACGCTTATTAATATAAATAAATTAATAAAATAAAAGTGAACTTAAAATATACCTATATATATATAATAGTTTTTAAAAAAAACAAGCTTAACGCGGCTTATTTTACGGTATATTAAAATTTAATAATTAACTTAACTTAAATTTTTTAAAAAAACATAAATTTAAAACGCTTTTAATGCTATTTATTTAAAAAAAAATTTAATTTCAAAATTTTTTCTAAAAAAACTTAAATCTAAAATAAGCTTAGCATAATATTATATTTAGCTTATTAAATAACTATTTTTATTATTTAACTAGTAAAACTTACTTAAAATATTTAACTAAGTAATTAATTAATAAAAATACTTATTATTTAAATTAATAAATATATATAAGAAAACCTTTGTAAATTAAACAAATACTATAAATATTTAAACTTTAAACATATTATAAAGTTAAAAAACGTAAAATTAAAAATATTATTTAAATGCGCTTTAAACTTTTGTATAAAATATTTTATATATATAAAATTATAAAGTTATTTAATGTTAAAATAGTTAAGTTTTATTTTTACTTTTTAAATTTTCACTTTTTTAATCATAAAATAATATACTAGAAAAATTTTAAAATTAATTAATTAACATTTTAATAAACTTTTTATTGTTGTATATAATTCTTTTTAATTTTTTTTTTTTTATATAACGTTGTAAAGTTATTTAATTTAAAATAGTTTACCTTCGTAATTTTTAATATATTAAAAAAAATTCACTTTTTTTTTAAAGCCATTATACCTTAAAGCGCTTTTAATAATATTAATTTATATAACATATAAATATTTTAAGTTTATTTATTAATTTTAAAATGCTTATATATTATTATAGTTGCGTTTTACTTTTTATATTTTTAGGGGGGGGTTTTTTTTTTGCTTTTAAAATAACGCGTTTACGAGTACGTTTTTCAGTTTTAGTCGATAAATAATGATAAAATAATATTAAATTTTTAACTTTATTGTTATTAATAATAATAGTAATAACTAAGATAAAGTTCATAACGCAGACGCTGTTTATAAGAGGAATAAAAGGAAGAGAAAAGGGAAGGCTAAGGGTAGCGATAAGAGGAAAGAAACTACTAGTTAACAGTAAATCTAATAGTATCTCTCAGCCGCGGTGTATGCAAATTAATTCAACGGGCAATGAGGATCATCACCTTTTAGCGGTCTACTCATCCCCAAGATTCCTCTTGGGTGTTGCTCCGAACTTTAAGTTACTTGTTCCTTTAGACGTTTCTAGACTCTACGCAGCGTCATCAGGCGAAACTCTAGATTTGAGTTCGAAACGACATTTCTCAGCCAGATTGATTGATCTGCAGGTCCTACATAGCATCTTCACCACCCAACCTCTTCCCTCAACCCGGGAAACTCAGGGGCGTCGCAGTTGGGCGTCCCTCTACAGAACATCATGGCATAGATCCACCGTATCTTACCCTTCTCAACTCGGAATTCATGACTATCCGGGCCTAGAATTCCAAATTCACTTAGAATATTCACCGAACCGATAGTTTCATCAGCTACGTATCTCTGATCCCGCATTTCCACGCTAAAAGGTGGCAGTCCGGCATCACACGTGTCGTTCGCGAGCCCCTGACCTATATATGTTCCACCTTCGAAACGATCACAAGGCGCATCCCACGACACGATCGTAGACCCGTTGCTGAAACACGTGTAGTACGCATCCGCCGCAGCTTGTATCGTCGCACGAGAGTTACGGCCAGAGGATAGTATGGGCGCCCAGTCTTCGCGCAGGAGGTAATGCAGTGCTTGTGTCGTGTTGACATCTAAATCACCCTCCATCGTCACCATATGATCGATCCTCGTGATTTTCCTCGTGCCCGCGTTGAGACGCAGCTGTGTTCCGATCTGGTATCCCGGGCTTGGTGTGACGGATATCAACTCCGAGAATGAAGTGCAGGCTACGGTGTCGTAAATGTGGCGCGTGCGCGATAGCGAGCGGTTTGTTCAGGACAAGACTTTCAGGGATCGAGTTCTTTATGTTGTTCTCGACTAGTGTTACGTTGTCAGAGAGGAGCGTTGATAGCCATTGTGGTTGTCCGGTACTCTGCGCTGCGATATATCGGTTTGTGGCTTCTTGCAACAGCGCTCTGTCACATGTTTCATTGCTAAATGGGCTGAGTTTGGCCGTCGCAGACGTTGCGAGCACTACTGATTGCAATTTCATCTTCAGCACGCATGATAACCACAAATTAAGGGCCACGATGCTTTCGACTTCATTGCTTCAAGTAGACGGGCCATTCCCGTTTCCTATAGCCACTAAACGTCATGACGGCTAAAGCACCGATATATTATGAGGAGCTTCTACTGAAAATTTGGGAAGGGAATATCCCATGGTATATAACCGTCTCCGCTACGCTAAAGCTTTGAACTTGGAGTAACTACTTTGGTAGGTACTGGTGCATGGCGTTTACCCCCTAACAACGAAATCTTATTCAGTGAAAATGTTCAACAAAATGATCTATATAGCTAATACTTCGTCTTTTTCTTTCCGGCCAACCACGCACGCTTCTCGTCATCGCTATCAGAATCCTTACTCGAATCCTCGGGATCATTCATGCTCTTCTCTGAATCTTCGTCGGAGTCTTCACTTGACTCATTATGTTTGCTTCTCTTTCGCTTTTTTGATGCCTTCTTATTGCGCTTAGCGCGTTTCTTGGGGCGGCGGCTCTCTTCCTCATCAGTCGTCGACGTGAAGTCATCATCCCTTTCCTCATCCATCTTAGCGAGGTCGGTATCGTGGTGAGTTTTCACTTGCTTCAGGTAGCTGTCAAACTGACGGGCGCTCCTGGCGACCATCTGAAACTGTGACGCACCAACGACAGGAACAGCCTCAACCCCCCCACTGCTATTGTTATTAGCGTCGTAGGCAGCGATAGCGATGGCTGTCTGGAAAGCGTTTCGGATTTGTCTAGGTATACGGTTGAGCATGGGCGTGCTACGCGTGTGGATAAGATAATTTACTATACTCACCTCCCATTCCAAACGATCAGGTCGTCCGAATCCCTGAGTTCTTTATAATGCTTCTTGGCAAAATCAAGAATTTCAAGTCGCCTTAAATCAATCTTTTTTCCCTCATCATTGAATTCTTTTTGTATTCTGCTAATGTTATTGTCCCATATTTGGATTGTGCGCTCCCTATTTAGCTTCTTGTACAGGAGACTTAGGTGAATGCGCGACTTAAATGCTCGGTCTATATGGCCGACGCGATTGGTCGTCAGGAATAATATACCCTTTGAAATAGTTAGTTACGGAAGATAGCGTAGGGCCTAGGATCGTAGACTTACGCTGTAATACTCGAGAGTTCTTAGAAACACTGCTAGACGTTAGTTGGGAATTGTCCTGCCGGGACTGAGTACTAGCTAACCGGAGACGATCGCATTACGCTGTATGTCCTGTGCTGTACGTGCGCTTAGAAAGATACTAAAAGTATCGGTTAGAATATGTACATCAATTAATACCGTAATGGGCGCCAAAACATACTCAGCTTCGTCGAGTAACAATACGCAACCCCACTTGTGAGCAAGCTGGAAATTCTTTTCTAGGTTTGTCTCGACCGTCTCGGCCTTATCACCGATATCACCACATGTAATGGGGAATAGAGGGCGCCCGGTAAGTGCGGCCACACATTCTGCAGTGCTTGTCTTGCCAACACCAGGTTCACCGTGAAGGAGAATAATTAAACCACGTCCTTTTCCCGGGATCAAGTCGACTGATGAAAGTGCGCCGTCAATCATCGCCTGGGAACCTCGTGGCCTTTCATGATTCTTGACTAGAGCAAGTACATTTCTCTTGATATCGTCTTTGATGACCAAGTTATTCCATCCGTCTCCGTTTGCCGGGATTTCGTCAAGACGATCAATATCGAAGGTCGCCCATCTTCTTGTCCTGAGAACAAAGCCATACACATGAGGTGGGAGAAGGATTAGGTGCTCCGGCGTAAGCTGGTTAGGGTGCTCCGGGTTGTCATCAAACAGATACTTGTACTCAGCTTTGAAAGAATTACGCTCGATATCGTCAACTGCGTAGTCGTTGAATGTGATCTCATTTCCGCAGCAGCCTGCCTCGGTACAGACATGATCCATCACCACCACATCACCGACCTCGCGCTTATCGTCGTCAACTAGTTGATCCCGCAGTCCGAGACTAGGACGATTGATTTTCGTTTGGAGAAATGCAAGCTCAAAATCAATGATGACTTCAGATTCGACCTAAGTAGGCTGTTAGGCTAATGAGGGAACGCTTACGTATTACTTCAGATTAGCAGGGACAAACCTGTTCTGGGTTCCTATCTAACGTTAGGCCCTTGTACTTGCGATGGGCGCTAGTTCCGGGACCTGAGAGCTCGGTGAACTTTTTCCCGCGGGCCATTAATCGCTTACGAGTTTCGTCTTTGGCGGCACAGCATTGAAATGGAACGACCGGCAACGTATTGATATCCCTCGCATCGGCAAACTTGCGGATTTGGAACGTTGTGTTGACCGGGCCAAATCTACTGCCATCAAAGTGGATATAGAAGCACTCGATTACAAAAGCACCTTCCGAGAAGCCATCGTCTTTTAGTTTTTTCGAAGCGTGATTTTCTGGAGCCTTCCCGAAAGCGATGGTGTCACGCCCTCCGGTTACCTTCGCAATACGATATCTTAGACAAAACACCATCGTTAGTTTATAATCCGGTCTGCAACCAGTCCAAGGGAGAACTCACACCTGTACTCGAGATTGTCCCGGTGTCCGAATTTCGTATCCTGGCTTGAAGATATACCACAATTCATTGAAGGTGATTTTCCTGATAGCAGGGCCAATACCCCTCTGCAACTCCGTCGAGTCTCTTAGACGTGTGTCGATCAAGGTACGGACCACCTTTAGCTCTTTAAGAGCTTGTGGCGACTGTGTCTCTGTCACTGGACCTGCTGTCCTTGGGATCGGACTTTGTTTAACGGTAGCTCGCTCCTCATTCATGCCTACAGTAGTGTTAGTAACTAATTTGCTGTGTACCAGAGTTTGATCTACTAGTATTCTCATCAATCAGTTCTTTGTTTTCAGCTTCGCTAATGAAGTTTTTGATCTTTTCCTCGAAGTGCACAAGAAATTTAAAGGGCCGTAGCATAAGCAAGCGATGCTCATGTGGTCCAACAACAAGATTGATGCCCGTAATCTCCTTAAGAGCTCTTAGAAGAAGCCTTGATCGTATACGAACTCGGTAGGGCTCACCGGAGCGGTCCTGCGTGGAAGGACCGCAATCAGGACCGCTTAACCGTTTATGTGACTCGTCCGCATTCTGTTGGTTAGTTGACGCCAATGAAAGACTATAGCGCGGCTCTTCAACGAGAACTTCCACGACGGGTTTTGAATCTGTATTAACCTCCGCACGGTGGTACCACTTGCCCGTGATATCCTTGGGTTTGACCAGTGTCTTATGATTAAACTCGGTCCATCCCAAATCTGCCACATGGGGAAGAGAAAGAATGGCGTTAAGATTCTTGTCTTCCGTGGGCTCTTCCATCTCGAAATCCTTACTTTTTGTAAGAGCTTGAAGTTCTCCCTCCAGGTACAGAATTCTGTCCTCCACCAACTCTGCGTAGGCCTTGGCCTGTAGTAATCTTCGAGGAGCTTTAGCTCGTCTTTCCCGCAGAGTAGATCCGATGACGATGGTTTTTTCACCTATGGACTCCCGGGTAAGATTAGACAGCCTCGTCACTTCCTCTTCGCTTTCAGAATCTTCAATGTCACAATCGGGACGCTTCTTCCCTCGATTTGGCTTCACCCGGTCGTTTTTATGTTTAGGTTGCACCTTCTCGCTCACTGCATCGTTATTAATGTTGGCGTTTGGGATATTAGATGATAAAGGCGTATCTACAGTACTATTCGAGGTTTGTACTGTAGATTCCGATTCCGCCTCATCCGGTTTGACGCCCATACATGAGCTACCTTTTGCATTGTTGACACTCATGCTCAACGAATCTATGTGATCAACGATGAGCATTCTCACGGTAAGTGGGATTGCAAGCAGGGTCGTCTCCTGAAATGAAAAGAAAGAGTTGGATTAAGTCATTAGAAAGTACTACACACCGTCGAAACCGCTGCTAGCTGAGCTTGAAACAAAGTCTGCTCGCACAGTAGCGAAGATGCACTGGCTACGGGCAGCGACCCTGTTCTAGGACTTCAGCGACTACTATATGCATATGCGCCTCTTGTAGGCCATCTATAACAGAACGTTCTACGGTATGTGGCTGAGAAGGCATCAATTGGGTGGCTCTCAGACCCTTGCAATGTAAGTGACATATCCACCCACCTTATGTATGGATGTGATAACGCCGTAAGCTGCATATAATAATTGGCGAGGCTGTCTGAAAAAAACTAGGGACACCACTCAACCACCCACACACCCACACCACTAGAATAACCACTAAAGTAACTACTTTTTGACTATTTAGACCTTTAGAAGCTAGTATATTAACCTTCAGCGCTAATTATATCTAATAGCCGTTAGGTCGTTAAATCGGTGATTATTTTGGTGGTATGGGTAGGTGGCAAGTCGTGGCCAAAAATGGCGCAACCTACCTCACCTAGTAAAGTCACTTACACCACTAGTTACATAGCTAGTAATCCAGTTTAATAACTTATAATTTACCGGTTTATGTTTTATTTTGCATCAGTTTTTCGTTGCTATTAGTTAGATTGGACTACTTAATTACACCTGTTTTACTAGCTATTCTGGTGGTGGCGTAGATGAATTTACTAAATGGGATAGGGTGTGCAATTTGTTTTGGCCACGACCTGGGTGGTGTCCCTAGTTTTTTTCAGACAGCGTCGATTGGTTGATTGATACAAGCTACCTACCCCCACGGTATTTCACTATAGCCTACGATATCCTTAGTGGAAGATATTGTGCTGATCGCCAGCGATAGGACCCATGTTCCCAGTCTGACCATAGTTGTTATACCATGTTCCACCGCTCGCTCCCTACGATTGCCCAACAGCACATCGGTCAGCACAGCCTGAGGTTGTTTAAACTGAGAGGTGACTCACATCCTGGGCTTTAGGCGCGAGGCTCTTCCGAATCGCAGCCACAATCTGCTTATAGCCATCGTCCGTTTTAGAGACGAACTTGCAAATGTTGTGGTGGTCTGCTCGAACTGGGATGGGATCTCCACACCCAGGTAGCTGCGCTGAATCGTTCTCCACGATCTATACTAAAATTAGCAATGTAAGACTAGTTAGGTAGGTATGAATTGACTAGGTAATCTTGCCTGGACATATTTTCCCTTGAGAGAAGTCGGCAGTGTCTCGTAGAAGAAAAACGCATGGATTTGGTCGTCCGATCCCTTGCGTTTGTTGAGCAAATTTGAAAACGCCCTGGTAAGCTCATTGGTCTTTTCTGAATTGATACCAAGCTGCTTAAGGGTATCCTCCTGGGTGGGGATCCCTACGAGCTGAAGAATCCTTCTCACATTTTCTGCTGGTCCAGCCAGGACAGAGCCTCGAAATGGAGTGCCAAGAAAGATCATTCCGCGAATCTTCTCGACGATTGTCTTTGCATTTAGACCATCGGCGCTTTGCTCTCCATGATTGAAGAGTTGGGCGGTGACGAGACCGCCAAGGCTGTGTGCGATGATAATGATTGGTCGATCTGCCTTTCCGGCCGACTATTGTTAATCGCGAAACTCAACACAATGCATCAGGTACACTTACCGCCTCTGGGACATTGGATCGCTCAGCTATCAACTTGGAGCAGAGGTCGTCGGCATTGCCGTGAAGCTCCGTTTTGGTAATGTTGCCAGGCTCGAGGCGAACAACATTTGCGTCGTATCCAAAAACCAAAATTCGCGCTTCGGGCACATCGCTTGGGAGTAACTGGCCCGGCCAGAAGATTCCATCTCTAGTCCAAGTCCTCATCTTTTCCCCCCCAAGCCCGTGAACAAAGACAATGTCAACTTTCGGGTCCTGCCCTTCGACAACAATGTCCAGGCTATACTGGGACATTGTGGGTAGTTTTTTATTCTGCCTTAATAGCTGAGGCTGTTTGAATCTGGTAGGGAGATACTTGCTGAGTGGCATTGATACATTCGATAGATTCTACCCATTAGCAATTTCACGACGTCGGAAAAATGCAGTAGATGAAATCCTATTAATATAAGCCATTTCTATTATATAGGAGAAATGAGGGGCGAAGGGCGCATCGCGTGGCGGCTAGCACCCCGGTTCTCTTACATGTAGGGTTGCAGTACCTCCTTGAGGTATCTCCGCTTGGCCACAGGTATTGACATATTATTCCCGTTTTATTTTCTAGAGCTGATATGTAGCTGTACTGCAACCCTCCAAATTACTGCGCCCCGACTCGGGCTTTCGCCACGTCACCTGACAACAACACTGTGCTTGATACTGTCCGTGACCAGCACCGGCCACTCCGGTGACATTTTGCGCAGCCAAGCTATCATCCTCAATTTGAGTGAGACTTAGTCGGATGGTTAGACAGGTCCTCGCGGGCTTAGAAAGAAGCGGCCACGATGATAGACTCGGCTTTTTTCTGAATGAATTAAATTCTACAACGTGCCAGTATGGACTCTCAACCGGGAAAAGCCTCGAATTATGGCAACGCCGGAAATATAGGCCAGGTACAGAACGACCAATACAACAACTTCGGACCCAGAAAAGCCGTCAACATCAGACGAAAATCTCAACGACACACGGAGATCACCAATAACTATCAGATTAACAATCATATAAACAATCACAACCCACCGGCATGGCCAGACAATTTTGCCGCGACGTTTATATATCGTCACACTGATTTCCAGGGTCCTGGAACCGTATGGAGCAGGACCGCCGGGAATTTCGTTTCAGAGGAAGAAGAAGCTCAGCTGGCTGATAAAGTGTAAGTGGGAATTTACATACAACAATCTAGTTCACGATGCTTATGATTCACAGGCGGCGACTATGGAATCAAACTGAGACAATTGTCAAAGAACTTGATGTCGCTATTTCGGAGTGCCAAGCACGGTACCAGAGGAATGAAGACAGCGAGGAGAGCGAGCCTAGAGAGGCCGAGACAGGCATCCCTCCCGGGGAATCTACTGAGCGCTCTATCATTAATGATTTAGAGCGTGCGATAGATCTCTATTCAAGAGGCTTCCGGAAACAATCACCGGTTTTAGGAAATCTGCGAGATATCAATACCAACATAGTCAGGTTTTACTCATGGCTGAAAGTCCTTCCGAAATACGAACAGAGGTTCTCTGTATACTGTATGTATGATTCCGACCGGCCTCGTTTGAGGGCCCGATCTTAAACCTTGCGCTGATCAAGTATATATCAAGCTGTTTTGAAATATATATTAGGGGTGAGGCTCAACTTTATCCGTTATTACATGTTATCATTTTTTTTTAACAATGAACAGGCCATTGCCGACGACGAACAGCTGGACGATGGTGTAGTTGAGTCAGTGGCAGCAGTTGTCCGTGCCTTCGGAAGTAACCTAAACGGTTACATGAACGACATCAGTACTAGCCGACTCACCGGTATAATGCAGGAGGATACGGTCGATATATTTGAAAGCATTGCGGGCATTTTTGTGCAGCTCTTGAAGTACGGAGGAAGGAAGCTAAAACGTATGTCTGGGTTACGATTTACGGACAGCACAGCTAACATTTATTTCAAGCACCTCAACGCGAAAACATAGACGTCGAACTCATTCATCTCAAAGATAAACTAATCTCCGTAGAAAACGCCTCTAAGGCTCGGTTAAATCCACTTCGGATGCACGGTGTCGACCAATATTCTGGGCCCCTACCCAGAGATGACCCTTCACTGGTTGCTGGACGTGTCCATGCTTTTCTTGGGGAGCAACTCTTGCAAGAAGATTCTGATAAATCTGCTGACTCACCAGCAGGTCTTAGTGCCGCGATTTTAATATATTATCTAGATTACGATGCGACAATAGCGGTGCCCGATATAGAAAAGTGCCTCAAATCAGCTAAACCAAAATCCGGACATATGCAAAAGCTAAACGATTTCGAGCGCCGGGAAGCCTACCAGTCTTGGCTCACTGATGAGTCGAAGTGCTCCTCTCTCTTAGTTTACGGCATGTCTGCATCAACCGGTTACGTCTCACCGTTGTCATACCTTTGCGCTCGTATCGCAAAGGAGCGCTTTGGGAAGGAAAATGTGGTCGTCCTATCGTATTTCTGCGGCCTTCGGAGAGTGGACACAAATCCCAACGCCATCGACCTATTGTGCCAATTGATTGGACAATTGCTCTCACATAAGACAGTAGTAAGGCTATACGCCATGGACCCAGTGGATCATAACTTAGAGAAGAAGATCAAGGCCAAAAACTTGAATACGTTATTATATGTATTCTGTTCAATTATCAGAGGGCTACAGAAATATAATTTAGTGATATTCTGCGTCATTGATTCAATTACCAAAATCGAGCAAGGCAAGCTGCGGAAGGACACCGGGATCGTCCTGGAACAGCTGTCTGGACTTGTTCGAGAGCTGAATGGATCCGTTCGGGGGCGGGGGTTACGAAAGAGGAACATGGGGGATATAATGGTGTTTAAACTTCTTGTAACAGACTGGGCACGGAGCCTGATTGCGCATCATCATTTCAGCAGTCGTTATACTATTCGCATGCTTGGGTGAGTGTTAGGGGTTGAGCCTTATGAGGGCCTAATACAGGGCTTGGAATGGCGTCAATTATAAGACAGTAGTAAACTTCTATAGGATCAAGGTTGATGGTCCTCTTTCCCCCTCCCTCTGAATGGGCGGATTTGGGTCTTTCTATACCCCTTAGCCTTGGCCTCTCGTTGCATCATTTGGATCTCTTTTACGTAGGTAACTACCGGGCATTCTCGTCGCCGCGGGTAATCGAAGCTATTGCCAAGTATGTCTTGGGTTCTCGCCCCTTGCCTGGAAGTTCCTTGTGTGGCCCCCCTTCGGTGGAATCTGTCTCACACGCCAAGAATCACCCTCGTGCTCACCGGAAAGTATCGGGAGGTTTAAACATTATACCCTGATGGTCGCCTTTTTCATAGAACCTTTTATGGTTGTCATTTAAGGCGATTTATTCCTCTCAATGTTAGATTCGAATAGCTAGCTGCGTTGGCCGTACCTAAGATATTGATTAACCTCTTAGTACACGATGCTATATAAGGCTATAATTAAAAGACGATCGGTTTTAAAATAACCTTAAAGCATCTTTAATACGTCTAAAATAACAATTAGCCGTTTAGCTTTAAAGTTAAAACCGTTAAGCATTAAATAAGCCGTCGTTTACGTCGCATTTAAACATTATACTATAATTATGCACGTTACTTTAAAAAAGAAAAAAAGTGTAGCATTTTTTACGATATTAAAGTTACCTTTATTATATCGTATAATAATTTTAAAATAAGCGAAAAAGGCTGTAAAGTTAATCTTAATTAAAAAAAAAATTATACGCTATATTAATTATTAAAAGTGATTATTATATAAAAAGTTATATTAATTTATAAATATTAATTTAAATAATTTATTAAATTTAAAATAAAAAATAAGTAAAATAAAATTATAATATAAAATAAAAGGTTTTTTATAACTAGTTATTTATTTTTTATTGTTTAATTTAATTTTAATTTTAATTTTTATAAAACCTAAGTTTTATTTTAAATAATATTATTTTATTAAAGTTTTTACAAATATAACGGCTAGCACCTTTTTGCAGCTGTTAACAAATTGGCTAGGCCGTTAAGCGGCAGGGCTATTATTCATTACTTTAGTAAATAGTGGGACAATTACTAAGTAAGTAAAATACTTAAGGTATTTAAATACCTTGCTAAAGCCTGCCTATATATTTTAGCACTATAATTATTAAATAAATACTGGCCTCTTTTTTTTTACTTATTTCGTAAAGAATATATAGTAAATTTAAACTTTAAACCATTTATTAAAGTTTAAGCTATTATAATAAAACTTTACGTAATAATATAAATTTATATATAGCTAACTTTATATACTTTTAATAATATTAAATACGTAAAAATTATTAAATATATATAATTTTAGCTTTATTATATTAGTTTAATAAACGATACTTTAAATTAAATAAGTGCATTAAAAGCTTTTTTTAATATAATAATTTAAAGCTTTTAATAATTAAAAAAAAGCTTTACTTAATAAAAAGTTATAATAATAACGGCAATAAATAACGAAATAATAACGGTAAATATATTTAAAGCCGACATTTTATAAATAAAAACATATTATTAATTATAAAATTTATTAACGCATTTCTTACTTAAATAAGCCACCTTATTAAATAAGACACTTTCTAGACCTTCGTATGTATATTCGCAAATAATTTAACAACAACATATCCGATCAATTTAAACTAGTTATATTCTTGTTCGCTAAACCTGTTTATACTATTCCGACAAATTCGCGCATTATAGCTACGTTTACTACGAGTTTTATAGCACCCGACGCAAGTCTTTTTTCCTTTCGTACAACGAACAAACTAACAAACGAACCAACGAACAAACCGAAAATATAAACAATTAATTCGAATTAATTAAATTCCTATTCGCTAGACCTATTTATACTATTCCGACAAGTTTACGCATTATAGCTACGTTTGCTGCAAATTTTATAGCACCCGACGCAAATTTCGACGCAAGTCTCGACGCAAATCTTAACGCGAGTCTTTTTCCTTTTCGTACGATAAACAAACCGACGAACGAGCCGACAAACCTACATAACTACATCTTTCAAAGCCCGTAAACTTTTTGCCTTTTATATAAACAATTATTCGTTTTATAATTGCGTTTATTTTATTATCGGTTCGTTCGTCGGCTCGTTCGTCGGGTTATTCGTCGGTTCGTTCGTTGTACGAAAAAAAAAAAAACTCGCGTCAGGTGCTATAAAACTTATAGCAAACGTAGCTATAATATACAAACTTATCAAAATAGTATAAACAAGTCTAGCGAATAAAAATTTAACTAGTTTAAATTAATTAAATATATTATTATTAAATTATTTATAAATATACGTACAAAAGTTTAAAAAGTGGCCTATTTAATTAAATATTTTATTTAAGTAAAGAATAAGTTAATAAATTGTTTATTAATATATAATTTCTTTTTAAAAAAAATAGTATTTATTTTTAAAAATGCGGAAAACTTACAAGTATATATAAATAGCTTAAATAGTTTGTTAAATTAATTTAACGATATAAAAATAAAAAGAATTAAATAAATAGCTTTATTATAAAAAACGGTTAAAAAATAAAAAGTTAAGTATTTTATTATTTTTTAAAAAAGCGCTGTAATTGTAATATAAAAGATTTAAGCTAAAAATAATTTTAAAACTTTTTAAAGAAAATTAAATATATTATTAAATAAGTAAATATAAATATAAAAAACAACGGCTATAAAAGCTTAATAAAAATTAATTATAAAAGCAATATTATGAAAAAAATTATAAAAGTAAATATAAAAGCAAAAAACTAAAAGCCGGCTGTATTTAAATAAAAAATTGTAATAATTATTATAATAATTAGTATAACGCTTTTAAATATTAAAATAATAGTAATAAAAAAGCATTTTAATAATAACGTAATATTTATTTTTAAACATAAAACATTAACCGATTTAAGCTAAAAAAATTAAATAATTAAAGTTTTTATAACCATTATAAAGGTTTTAAAAAAAATAGCAATAATTATTTTTTAAAAAAAAAAGGTTTAATACGGTTTAAAAAATAAAAACAACTTACTTAAAATTAAGTAAATAAAAAAGCGCATTGTAAATTTATAATATTTTATATAAATATTATAATAATTATTTAAAAGTTAAAAAAAAAATAGCTTATTATAAAAAGCATAATAATTTAATTATAAATTGTTTATTTTAAACGTTAAAATATATTAATATATTAACTATTTTAATTTTAGTTATAAAATAATATAATACGTTAAAAAATCTTAATATAAATATTATAAAAAAACTAAATATTTTAATAATAAAATAAATTAATTATAAAAAATATTATAAAGCTTTAAAAAAAAAAGTTTATTTAATAAATAAAAACAAAGAAAAACGTATTAAGCGGCTTATATAACTTATATATAGCAGTTTTAAAATAATAAAAAACCTTATAATATAACGAAAAAAATTATTAAAATATTAATATTAAAAACAGCTAATTTTACTTTTTTAAAATTAAATCAAGTTAAAAATAAATTACTAACTTATAGTGTAATATATTAAAAAAATAGGAAAAATAATATAAAAAATAAAAAAAATAATAGTAAAAATAATAAAAAGGTATGAAATTAATAGCAAATTATTAAAAAATACTAAAAAAAAAAAAAAAAAAACACAAAAATATAAAAAAAAACAAAAAAATATAATAATATAACGTGCTATACAAGCTTATTTTTAACATAACCTTATTTTTAACTTTTTAGCACTTTTATACAAATATGTAATATTTATAATTTTCTTAACTATTAACAATGCTGTATAATTAAAATAAAAAAAATATATAGCTTATATTATAAACTTTTAAACGCAACCTAATTATTATTTTTAAACGGATTTTAATAAAATCTGTTTACGGTTATATAAAAGCGTATAAACTAAATAATAAAGCCGGGAGGTAAAATTTGTTTAAAAAAACCAGGGTAAAATTAATTTAAATATAAAGCTTATAACCAAGCGCGTAAAACGGGTAATTAAAAAAACGGCGATAGTAAATTAAACGGTATTATCGGCGATATTGTAAAATAACGGAAAGGTTATATTTAAAAATAGTTAGGGTAAGGTTAAGGTAAGGTTAATATTTTTATATACCGGAGGTTATTTTTAGTTAGGCTAGGGTAAAAAAAAATTAGCAAAGGGGGGGGGGGGGGGGCAAAAAAAAAGGGAAATTGCTGGTTAATGTAGAATAAATTGGAAAAAAAAAAAAAAAAAACCATTTTACATTATAAAAAAGTAAAAAGGAAAAAAAGGAAAAAAAAAGATTTATGTTATTTATTTATGTTCGATTTAATTTTTTTAGTTTATTTATATATTTATTTATTATATTATTAGTTAAAATAAAGTTGTTTATATATATATTAACGTATAATATAATAGTTTATAAAAAATGTTAATTTATATACGTAATAAACGAAGTTAAAATATATTTAAAACCAGCGGGTTATGCAGCGAAAACGTTTATTAAACGTTATGCGATTGCGTAAACGGTGTAATAAATGTTAAGTGTTTTTTTAAATTAAACGTAGTTTAGCGGTTTTTGTTTTTTTAATTTATATTGCGTAGTTAACTTATTGTTATAAGCGTTGAAAATAAATAAGCTTACGTATTAATAGTGCTTATATATAAATTGTTAAGTTTAAAAGATATAAAAATATTGTTAAAAAAATATAGCTAGGTAAATTTGCGTAGTTAAAGGCGGGTTTTGGCGGGAAAAAAAAGAGGAGAAAAAAAAAAAGAAAAAAAAAAGGAAAAGGAAAAGGAAAAAAGTTATTATAACGGACGGAGGTAAAATGTTAGCGGTTTTTTCGAACTCGGGCAGCAAATGGCTAGTTTAAAGTAAAAAAGGCAGTAATATTTTTATCGTTATAACAGCGGTTATGATAATAATAGCTGTTAGCGATAGCAATAACGGTATTAACGACAATAATAGCGACGATAATAATAATAGTAAGTATATAACGGACGGCTGGTCGAAGATGTTAAATGCGTATAAAAGCCGGTTTATAACCGAAAACAAAAACCGGCAACGGATTGCCGACGGTAGCGTTAATATTAATAAAGATTTAACGTAAATACGGAAAATAGGCTAAGCGACGTATTTAGTAAAAAAAGATATAAAAGTATTATATAAAGCGAGCGCGAGCTTATTATTAGCGGCGATAATAACGAAGTTATAAAATTATATAATATAGTATAAATAGTTATACTATTTTTAACTATTTAAAGCTAACTTTAATTAAAAGGTTAAACATTACGTTAATTAATTAAAGCGCGTATTATATAAAACGTTACGTTAATTAATAAATATCGATTTAAATAAACCGGCGAGCCGACCGTTTAACGTTAAAAAATATAAAAGTTTAATAAAGCGGTATTAAAAGTATTAAAAGCGCTATTTTTATTTTTACGTATACGCGTACCGGCTAAGGCGAAATAAAAAAAAAATATAGTACAATATATAATTTATAAACAAACAATGAGTTTAATTAAAAGCCGTTATTTATTTATTAAATATTAAACTAAATATAAAAATAGTAAACGACAAAAATAATAATATTATAAAACCAAACAAAGCTAAAATAAAAAAATAAATTTAAATATTAAACCGTATTATATTTTTATTCTAACTCGGGCACAAAGGTTAGGATTAGACCAGTATATTTAAAAATCAACTTGATTTAGATCTTCTTAAAAAAATTAAAATCCGGAACGGGCTTAGCGCACTATATTTAATTATTTTACATGCCTTATTAAGCTTAGCGTCGTTTAATAAAAAATATAATAATAAAAATAAAAATAAAAGTAAAAAAATATTAAAAAATATTTTAATTAAATATACCGCGCTAAGCCCGTTTTAAATTAGCGTTTTTAAAAAAAGACTGAAAATAAATTAATTATTTTAAATTTTAATAAATTTCTTTTTAAATGTTTTATTATAATTTATTTATTAAGCAGCGCTAAACCTGTTTCGGATTTACGTCTTTCGAAAAAAACCGAAAACAAATTAATTATTTAATATTTTAATTTAATTATAACTTTTATAATTTATAAAATTATAATATTATTAATTTAACTCGGTTATAAAAATTAAAATTAAACTAGTATATTTAATAATTAACTTGATTTGGATTTTTTTAAAAAAATTAAAATCCGGAACAAGCTTAGCGCATTATATTTAATTATTTTACTTGCTTTATTAAGCTTAGCGTTATTTAATAAAAATTATTATAATAAAAATAAAAATAAAAGTAAAAAAATATAATAAAATATTTTAATTAAATATACTGCGCTAAGCCGGTTTTAGATTAGCGTTTTTAAAAAAAAACAAAAAATAAATTAATTATTCTAAATTTTAATAAATTTTTTTTAAATGTTTTATTATAACTTTTTTTTTAAACAGCGCTAAACCCGTTTCGGATTTACGTCTTTTAAAAAAAACCGGAAGCGCATTAATTATTTAATATTTTAATTTAATTGTAACTTTTATAATTTATAAAATTATAATATTATTAATAATATTAAAACTATTTTTAATTATAAACGTTTTTTTAAAAAAAATTTAAATATAAAATTATATATAATATTTTAAAAATAACACAAAATTGCAAATAAAAAAATTTACGTAATAAAAAATAAATAATAATAAATATAATTAAAAAAGCTGTTTATTATATTTTTAAATAATTTATCTTTTTAAATATTTTTAACGCTAAAACTGTTTAATTATTAATTAAATATAAAAATTAATAAAACTTAAAAATTTATTTTATTATATATAAACTAAATATATAATATATTAAAAAATAAAACAAGTATTATATTAAATTTAGGAAATTTTTTTTTTAAATCGGTTATAAAAGTTAAGATTAAATTAGTATATTTTATAATCGACTTAATTTAAATCTTTTTAAAAAAATTAAAATCTAGAATAAGCTTAGCGCAATATATTTAATTATTTAATTTATTTTATTTATTTTATTAAGCTTAGCGTCGTTTAATAAAATTATTATAATAAAAATAAAAATTAAAATAAAAAAATATTTTAAAATATTTTAATTTAATATATTATGCTAAGCCCGTTTTAAATTAGCGTTTTTTAAAAAAGACCAAAAATAAATTAATTATTTTAAATTTTAATATATCTTTTCTTTTAATTTTTTTGTAATAATTTTTTTATTAAACAACGCTAAACTAAGTTCGGATTCGCGTTTTAAAAAAACAAAAAATAAATTAATTATTTAATATTTTAATATATATTTTTTTTGCATTTTTTATTTTATTATAATATTTTTATTAAATAACGCTAAACCTGTTTCGGATTTGCATTTTCGGAAAAAAACCGACAATAAATTACTTATATAATATTTAAAAATAGTATTTTAAAAAATAAAACTAAATTGCAAATAAAAAAATTTACGTAATAAAAAATAAATACTAATAAGTATAATTAAAAAAAGCTTTTTATTATATTTTTTAATAATTTATACTTTTAAACATTTTTAACGCTAAATATTTTTATTTATTAATTAAATATAAAAACTATTTCTACATTTTAATTTATATTTAGCTTAGCAAATTAAAATAATTAAACCGTTAAATAATATAAAAATTTTATTTAAAATTTTTATAAAATAATAAAGC
>MU624243.1:0-128982 GCA_025201745.1 Xylariaceae sp. FL1651
AAATAATAAATAATAAATAATAAATAATAAATAATAAATAATAAATAATAAATAATAAATAATAAATAATAAATAATAAATAATAAATAATAAATGATAAATAATAAATGATAAATAATAAACAAAAATTATAAATAATAAATAATAAATAATAAATAATAAACAAAAAATAATAAATAACATACCTAGAAGGATTTTTTAACGTTATAATTTGCTAATAAATCACCGTTACGTTTTGCTTAGTTTATTCCGTCGTTTAATAAATCTTTAATTATTATAATGTATTTAGTCATAACAAGTAATTTACGTATTTGATTTATTTAATTTAATATAAATTAATATTTATATAACGTTGAAAATAAATAAATAAAAAATAAACTTACTAATTTATTCGTTTTTATTATTTTCGTTGTTTTTGTTGTTTAAATTATTATTAACATAATATAATAAGTTTTTTTTTGGTTTTTTTAAAGTTAAATATACTTTTTAAAAATATTTTAAATAATAATATTAATAATATGCAATATACAATACGACGGGCTAAAATGTTTAGGATAAAAAATTTAATAAAAAGTGTTTTTTGCTATAATAATATATTAGTTTATTAAATATTAGCTATTTATTTATTAATTTATTAATTTATTAATATATTAATATTAACTTTTTTAAGGTAAGTTTTTTTATTTAAATATAAATTAACTGTTTTATAAAAGTTATTTTTTAAAAATAAATAAATATCGTTATTAAAATTTGGCTTGTTATTAATAACGTTAATATTAATATTAGCGTTATTATTATTTTTTCGGCTTTTAACTTATTAAAAATTAATATTTATAATAAATATTAATATAAATAAATAACTTATTATACATAGTTTTTCTTTAATAAATTAATAATATTTTTATTATTATTATAATAATAAATTAAACCGCTTAGTTAAAAATGGCCGATTTTTTGTATTAGACCTAAAAAAATATTTAAAATCAAAGCTTTTAAATAGTATTTTTTATTAATTTCAAATTTAATTTTCGTGGAAAATATTTTTATAATTTAATAGCTTTATTTTTTAAAGTATTAATATAACTTTATAATATACGTTCTTGTTTTAACTAATTAGTAAAAAAATAAAAAATAAAAAATAAAAAATAAAAAATAAAATTACTATTTTCGTTTTATTTTTTATTAAACGGCGGTATTTAGTAACTAAATTATTTATATTTTTTGGTATTTAATAAATGAATAATAAACTTTTATTAGCCGTAATATTATATTTGCTTTATAAATAAGTATTAACTTTTACTAATATTTTAAATATTCGTTTAAGCCATTTAAGTATATTTTATTTTAAATTGTTTAAAAAGAATTTTTAAACTTAATAACGTTAGTATTACGATAAATATATATTAAAGGGTTTTTTAATTTAATAAAAATTTTAATTATATTATAAATAAAATTTTAACAAGTAATAAAGTTTATAAATAATTAATATAATAAGAGTTATTAATTAGAATAATCCGTTTATTATAATTATTAAATAAAATGCTGTTAGTTTTAGCGATATTTATTTTTTGAATAAATTTATTTTAAATATTTGTTTTATATTTAGTTAAAATTGCAATACGGCGTATGCTAATAATTAAGTTTAATAATAATTAGTTATATAAATAAACAACGTTATAATAAAATAAATATTATTATAATAAAATAAATATTATTATAATAAAATAAATATTATTATAATAAAATAAATATTTTAATAATAAGATAAATAAATAAATAAATAAATTTATTTTTTTTAATACTGTTATTTTTTGTATATTTTTTGTAGTATTTTATATTAGAAATTTAAACGATAATATAATTAGTTAAAAAAATATTAACCGCTTTATTAAATATATAATTTTTTAATATATTTTATATAACGATATTTAATACGTATGTTATATAGCGTATATTGTTATAAAAGTTTTTATTATTTTTTCGAAAATAAATATTAAAAAAACTTTTAATAAATAAAGTGTTATTTAGAGCGTTATTTTGGGTAATATTATTAAATTGTTAATAAAAATAATTTTTTAATTAGAAAATTTAGTTAAATATTTGAAAATATTATTAAATATTAAATTTAAATAACTAGCTATTAATTTGTAAAAGTTTTAAAAATGTAAACGCTTATATAATTAATAAATAAATTTAAAAGTCGATTAATTTATAATTTAAATTAAATTTAAAATTAATAAAAGAAATAATTATTTTTATAAAAGAAATATTTAAATTAAAAGTTGAAATATTAAATATTATGGAAAAATTTTTATAAATAATAATATTAGCTTGTAATTTTAAATTTAATACGCTTAAAGCGTTATTAAATTTTAATTTAATAATATTTTTAAACTTTTACTTATTAATAATAAATATTAAATATAAATATAATAATAAAATATATTAACTTATTTATTATAATAATATAATAACTTTTTTTAAAAAAAGTTAAGTTTATTATATTAAACGATAAGTTATTTTTAATAATAATGTTTAATATTTTTTGATAAGCTTTATTTTCGTAAAAAAAATTATTTTCGATAATTGCATTATTTTAAAGTTTTTCTCGGCTTAATAAATTAAAAACCGTATTATTAGTAAAAACGTTATATTTTAATAATTTTAATATATATAAGTAAATAAAAAATTTAAAAAAAAGAAATTAAAAATAACTTATTTTTAATTTTTTTTTTTAGCTTTAGTTGTTTTGTTATATGCAATAGTAAAATATTTAAGTAAACAATGCTGTTAAAAATTAAAGTTTTAAAAGCTTTTAATTTTAGCTAACTATTTAAATTTATAGCTAAATATATTAATTAATCAAAGTTTAAATAAAAATAAACATAAAAATAAATAACTTATAATATATATTATAATTTTATTTTTCGAGAATTAAGTAAATTAATAGGTAATAACGTTTAAAAAAATAAGCTATTTTTTGTAATTGTTACAAAGCGTACACTAATGTCCAATACTATGTACGTTCTCGTGGTATCGGGGTTATATATACTTGAAGTATAACTAAGGATACTCTTATGTTTATGTTTAGAGTATACGTTAATGATAGTATTGCGGGCAATAAAAACAATAGTATCTTAGATTAACTGTTTCCTAGAAAATGTTCTCTTATAGTTATTTCTAAAAACTAACTATAGATATAAGTTAAATAGTAATAAGTAAATAATTAGCTATATAGGAATTTTCTTTTTTTTTTTTATTATTTTATTATTTTTATGTTTTTTTAAATTTGTTGGATTTTAGATCTTTTAGATTATTATACTAGATTTGTTGGATCTTAGATCTTTTAGATTATTACACTGGATTTGTTGGATTTTAGATCTTTTAAATCCATGTTACGTGATTTGGTTTGCCTTTTTTTTGCTGGGTTATACTTCGGACGGCTTAGTCCTTTTGTTGGTTTGTAATATTATTTCCTTTTTTTTAGGTTTGTTGTCTTAACAAATATATTTATAGTTTTTATGCTTTTTTTTCCGGGTAAGTGTATTTTTTTCCTTTTTTATTTTATTATGTTTGGTTGTATGCGTAAAACTTTTAGCTCTCGCTACTGGCTTAATTAGCGTATCGATCGTAAGTTTTGTGTTAAATTTATTTTTTAGAATGGTTTCGAAGTTTTTCTTTATATTTATTGCTTAACCATCGGGGTTCCTTGTTTTCGGGTTAACGAAATTCCTAGTTGTTATTTTTATATTTGGTATTAGCGTAGTTATAACGCTATTAAGATTTTAATAGCTTTTTTTAAGGCTATTATAGATAAGTGTAAACGTTTTTTTAAGCGTTGTCGCGCGTTAGAAGATAGTTTTTTAAAACGTTAAGAAAAACTTGCGGCTAAACAAAAGAAAATGTCTAATAAGTTATGTACTGTTTGTCGTTTTCGTTAGTAGGAAGAGTTTTTTAAAAAGCGTGGAATTGTAATCTTGGTAAAAGAAAAACAGCTAAATGCTAAAGAACGGAAAAAAGAAAAGACCAATAATAGGGCTTTTTCTTCTTTTAACTAGAGCAACTTTAATACTTTTGTAGTCGACCTCGTTTTTTTAGCTTCGGTCGATCAGGGTATTATTGGTAGAAGTCTTTAACAAGGTTTTTTACGTTCGTAAGGTGTTTTTTTAATTTTTATATAGTTTTAGCGTACGTATAGCCTTCCTATTTGATAAAATATTTAAACTTTTTTTTACTTTGTCGTAAATTTAAGATCTTTTTTATTTTGTAAATATTTTTGTTTTTATCTGCTTTTAATTGGGTTTTAAGCGCGGCGTTTAAATGCGTTTTAGTTAATAATAATATATAAAAAATTAGTCGGATAATTATAGTGTTTAGCAGTTTTAGTTTATATATTATTAATAATATTATTTTTTAATTTTGAAAGGTCCGATATTTTTAAAATCGAGTTTTTTGTTATTACGTTTTGTTCGGATATTGCGTTTTAAAAGATAAACTTTATCCTTTTTTCTTTTTTAAATTAACTCCAATAATTTGTTTTTGTCGTAATATTTTTTTATTTTTTGTTAAACGAATGTAAGTTTTTTTTGTAGCTAATTTTATAATTTTAGCAATTTTTTTACTTAAATTTTTGTTGCTGGTGCGGTAATGCTGTTAATATAGTGTTGTTGTATGTTTATATTATATTTATAATTTGTTTTAAATAGTGATATTTTTATTGTTTTGTTTATTAAACTGTTATATACTAGTTTTGCGTTTAGTAATAATTTTATTTAATTGTTTTAATTTTAATTAATATAATAACGTAAATATTGTTTTAATATTTGATTTAATTTTTTTACTTGTCCGTTTGTTTATAAATAATATGCCGTTGACATTTTGTGCTTAATTTTTAAAGTTTTAGTAAATAATTGCTAAAATTTAAATGCTATTATTTTGCTTTTGTTAGTAATAATTGTTTTTAAATATTTATATTTATTAAAAATATGTTTTATTATTGCGTAAGCTAAATTTTTATATAATACGAAATAGGCATATTTTGTAAGTTTATTTGCTATAACTATTATAAAGTCGAATTTTACTTTTGTTATAGGTTTTTTTGACTTTAGTAGCTTAATTATATAGTCGAATGCTATTATTTTTTATGCTTGGTTTAGTATTAATATTAGTATTAAATTTTTATATAGTTTATATTTTGTTATTTTAAATTTTTTGCATAAATTATATTTTGCGATAACTTTTTTATTATTATTAATGTTTTTAAGAAATCGTAATTTTTTCGTAATTTGCTAAGTGTTTTAAATATTTTTTAGTGTTTTAAAAATAGATATTTGTGTACATTTTTAACTAATTTGTACTAATATGTTTTTAATACGTATAGTTTATTGTTATAATATTAGTTAGTTAATTTGTTTAATTTTTGTAAAGTTTTTCGTATTTTTTTATCTTATTTTTCGTAATTTATTTGTATAAGATTTATAAATAGGCTTTTATTTTTATTTTTGTGCAATAGTACCTAGTTTTTTAGTAGTATTTTTTGTTTGTAGTCGCTTTTTCGGCTAAAAATATTTGCTTTATTGTTTTTTTGCTTTTAATATAAATAATTTTAAAATTAAATTGTAATAAAAATTTTGCTTATTTTATTTATCGTTTGTTTAATATTTTAGTTATTATAAACGTTATAAAGTTTTTATAGTTTAAATAAATTTTTATTAATGCTATAGTATTATTTAAATAATATTTTTATTATTTAAATGTTTCGATTATTGCTATAAGTTCTTTATTGTAGATTTAATAGTTTAATTTAAGTTTTAATAATTTTTTCGAAAAAAATGCTATTAAATATAGTTTACCGTTTTCGTCTCGTTAAATTAATTATTTTTTTATAGCGTAATTATTTACGTCGACTTTTATTTTATATTTTTTGTTTAAATCGGGTAGTTTAAATATTAAATCGTTTAAAATTGCATTTTTAAATGTTTTAAACGTTTTTTACTTTTTGTTTATTTATTAAAAAGGTTTGTTTTTTTTGGTTAAGTTTATAAAAAGCGCCGCGATTTTCCTAAAATTTTTGATAAATATACGTACGTAGTTCGTAAATTTTATAAACGATTATATATTACTAATATTTTTTAATACGAGCTAGTTTTTTATTATTTTTAGTTTAAACTATTAAATTCGTACTTTTTTTTAAAGATATTATATATTTTAAGAAATTTATTTACTATTTATAAAACTTATTTTTTCTTAAATATACTTTTAATTTTGCTTTTTATAATATTTAAAGCATTTTTTGTATATATTTTTTATGTTTTTCGAATATTTTTAAATAGATAAAAATATCGTTTAAATATATTATTACAAATTTGTTTATAAATTTGCGTAATATATTTATAATTATTAATTAAAATATTGCTAATGCGTTAATAAAGCTAAAATTTATTACTAAAAACTCGTATAGTTTATATTTTATAATAAATGCTATTTTTTACTCGTTGCTTTTTTTAATTTTAATATAGTAATAGGCTTTTGGAATATTAAATATTATAAACTATTATGCTTTTTTAAAACGGGTTTTTAAATTGTTTATTTGTAATATAAGTCTTTTATTTTTAATAATAATAGAGTTAAAATATCGTTAATCTTTATAATTTTTTTATTTTTGTTTTCCATTTTTTTTTAGTTTTTTTTTAATATTTACAATATCGGTATTACTGCCGATAATTTAAAGTATTATATAAACCTTTTTTTTAAGTTTTTATTAAAATAATTTTATAGTTTTTTGAGCTATTTTTTGTTTGATTTATATAATTTAAAAGCTTTAAAGTACGTTTTTTAAAAAAAAATTAATTGTATAATTATATTTATTATACTTTAATAGCTTTGTTTTTTTATTATATTTTTTTATAAACAAGCTTTTAAATTTAGCGTACTTTTTTAGTACTTCGATCGTAAATTTTTTGTTAATTTACTGTTATATTTTATTTTATATTTCGTTTAGCTGTTTAAACTTATATATAGTTTGTATTTAAAGTTTTATAAAAGCTAAATCCTTTTTTAGTTTAATTATACCGGGCAAATTTTATTAAAAACGGCTAGTTTTTTAGTTTATTTTAAGATTATTTTTCTATAACTAGGTTAATTTTAATATTATATTATGTAATATTTTTACAATATTAAGCTTAAAGCGTTTTAAATAATTTTAAATAATTATTAAAAGTTTTACAGTTTTCCGTATAATTATTTTATTATCGTAATTTATAGTTTTTCTATTAAAAGTCGTAAATATGTAAGGTTTTTTCTTTTTAATTTATGCTAAGTTTAATTTGTTAACTAGATTTAGAGAAATAAAACTTTTATAAGCGCTTATATCGAGTAAAACTTTTAGTTCTTTTTTCGCTATAAATTACGTTTACTAATATTTATATCTTTTTAAATTATATTTTTATTTTATATAAAGACTTAAAGATTTTGTAAACTAGCTATTAGTTTTGTTTTATAGCTATTTTTCGTCGTTTTTTATTTACTAATAAATTTATCGCCGGTTTTGCCTTTTCGTAAATTTTGCCGTTTTATTATTCTTTTAACGATCACGAATAAAAAGTAATTTTCGTTAATTTTTTTTTTCGATCTTTTTTTTTATATTTTTGTATTAGGAAATTTTATAAAATATGTAAATTTTGCATTAGGTATATTAGTATTGTTTTTAAATTGTAAACCTTTTCTTGCAATTTTTGGGATATTATAAATCTTATTTAAATATAGCGTATTTATAAGTTGCTCGGTATACTATTACTAGTTTTCTAATTTTAGTTTTTTTATAAAGATGTTAGATTTTTGTTTTAGCTATTCGGGCTGGAAATTAAAGATTTTTAATTTTTTCTGTTATATATTTTTTATATTTATACACTGTACAGCTTGTTTATAATATTTCGTAATATTTTTTATAGTGTAATTACGGTTGTTTGTTATCGTTTTTAAATATAATATTATTATATAAACGGTTAATTAAAATAAAAATATTAAACTTTTTTGTTTTTAAAATATTTATGCTTGCTTTAATTATTATGTTTCGGTATTTTTTATAATACCGTAAAAGTTATTGCTTTAATTTGGTGTCGAGCTTTTGTTTTATTTTTTCTTTAATTAAAGTTGTTATTTTTTGTTTTAAATAAAATTTATTTTTTTACGTATATAAGCAGATTTATTTTTAAATTATTTTTTTTTGTACTAACTGGTTTAACTATTTATTTTTAGTTTAGTATTTGTAAATTTTGTAAAAACATTTTGGATTTTTTTTTAGGCATTTTTTATTTTTTAGCTAATTTTTTTTGTATATTATTTTATTTTTTATATTTCGATATGTATATCGGTTTGTTTTAATTTATCGGTTTTTTATACTAATTATTATCTTATTGGTTAAAAAATAAATATAGTTTTTAAAATATTTTTCGTTATTTTTTAAATTATAAAGTTTTTTATTTTAACTTTTTTCGGCTAAATTAAAGTTTTTTTGTTTTTTGTTTTCTTAATCGGGTCCTGGCCATTTATTTCGGGTTTACGCGTTTTTTTGTTTATTTAACGCAATAGTTATAAAATATTATAACTTTTATTAAATTTATTTTGTAATTATTTTTATAACTTTAGGTTTTTATTTTAAAGTTTATACTAATTTTGCTAAGCTACGTTTTAAACGTGCTATTTTGTCGAGCTGTATTCTTTTTTTTAAACTGTCGGTAAACTATTTTTTATTATAAACAGCTTGTTTATAAATTTTTTTTATCGTTTGTTTTAGGTATAATTATATTATTAGTTGTTTTGCTAGCGCTTATACTTTTTTTTATATTGTTTCGTTTCCGGTTAATGTTTTATTATTTAGCTTTACGTTTGAAACTTTATTATTGTAGTGGGCTTGTATTATATTAATTTGTTAGCTGCTTTTTTTAGCTTTGGATATTTTAGCTTCGGGTATTCGTGGATTTTTGCGTAGTTTTTTTTCGCAATTTTTGCATAATGTTCTAGTTTATTACAGTTATAGTATTTAAAATTTTTGGATTTTTTTTTTTTAATTTTTCCGGCTTTGCTGTATTATGTTAAGTTTTATTAATTTTGCGTGTATACTATATATTGTAAATTGTTAACGCTTTTTTTTTAAATTAAATTTATAGTTATAGTTACTATTTTTTTTGTTGGAAACTTCCCGTCGTTTTTTGTATAGTTTAGTATTAGCTTTAATTACGTTGCTAACGTATTCGTTAAAATTATCGGGTTACGGTAGTTTGTTAATTTTGTTTTTAACTATATCTTTTAATTTTTTATAAAATATTATTATTTTAGTTTGGTCGTTTAAATTTAAAATAGCTACGATTTTTTAAAATTTAGTCGCGTATATTAATGCCGATTTTGTTTGTTTTAGTTTTTGTAAATCGTTTTAGGCTTGTCGTTTTTTTTTTAAATTGATAAATAAATGTTTAAGTTTGTTTTTAAACGACTTATAATTTTAGAAAATTTTTTGCGTATTTTTTGGATAATTTTTTATTAGCAAAGTCGTTGTTTTAAATAAATACGGTTCGAACTATAAGAATACTCGTTTTTTAAATAATTTTGCTGTTGTATAAATTTTTTTAATTTTATTATTTTTTTAAAAAAAATCTTTATAGAAGTAAAGATATATTCTAGCTTAAGCTAAAAATCCCTTTAACTTTCTTAGTATGCTGTTAAACCGGGCTAGATTTGGTAATTTTAAATTTTTTACAGGCTTTTGTATTTTTCTTTTTTGCGTAGCTAAGAGTTTTATTTATGTTTTAAGTTTTTAGTTTTATTTTTTTAATTTATCGATTTTGTCGGTATATTTATCGATAGTTTTTAAATTTTTGGTACGAGCTTTTAATAAATTAGTTAATTTTGTTTCGAAATAAATTTATTTTTGCTTGTATGCTGGTCGTAGGGTTTTATACTGTAGTTAAAGTTTAAAGTACTATAATTTTAATATTGCTTTAATCAACCGTTTAATGTAAAATAAAACTATTTAAAGTATTATAAAACGTATATTAATGTTTAATATTATATACGTTTTTGTAGTATCGGGGTTATAAATATTTAAAATATAACCAAAGATATTTTTATATTTATATTTAGAATATACGTTAATAATAATATTGCAGGCAATAAAAACAATAATATTTTAAATTAACTGTTTTGTAAAGAATGTTTTTTTATAGTTATTTCTAAGAACTAATTATAGATATAAGTTAAATAGTAATAAGTAAATAACTAGTTATATAAGAATTTTTTTTCTTTTTTATATCATTCTTTTATCTCTATATTTCTTTAAATCTGTTAGATCTTAAATCTTCTAGATCATTACACTAGATCTATTAGATCTTAAATCCTTTAAATTACTACACTAGATTTGTTAAATCTTAGATCCTTTAAATCCATGTCACGTAACTTAGTTTGCCCCTCTTCTGCTGGGTTGCACTTCAAACGGCCTAGTCCTCTTGTTGGTTCGTAACAGTAATATATATTTTTCAAAATTAAATATTTTTTTAAAAAAAGGTAAAGTAATTTTTTTATTAATAATAAAATTATTTATTAAATTATTATTTAAACTATTAATATTTTTTTTTTAAAAAAAAAGACCAGTTATTAAAAATATTTAAAGAAAAAGGCTATTTTTATTATTGTTTTAATAAAAATAATAAAAAATAAATAAGAAGCGTAAATAGTTAAAATAAATAATAATAGTTAATATATATAGTATAAAATAAGTAAATAACAGTAAAGTGTTATAAGCAAAAAATATTAATTTAAAAAGAATACAATTTTTTTTTAAAATTATTTAATAAAAATATGCTAATAACATTTAAACTTAACGGATTTAAAATTTAAAACCCGGATTTGTAATTAATAGATTATGCAAGTTTAATTAAAAGCCGATTTATAATCAATAAATTATGGAAGTTAATTTTAAATACGGATTTAAAATATAAAAGCCGGTTTTCTAGTTAATAGATTAGGCACGTTAATTTAGAAGCCGATTTTTAAAGCTTATAGCTGATTTTTAAAACCTAAAGCCGTGTATATAATCAATAGATTATATAGGTTAATTTAAAAGCCGATTTTTAAAGCCTATAACCGATTTTTAAAACCTAAAGCCGTGTATATAATCAATAGATTATATAGGTTAATTTAAAAGCCAATTTTTAAAGCCTATAACCGATTTTTAAAACCTAAAGCCGCATTTATAACCAATAAATTTTTAATAGCTTGGTTTTTAATTATATGTTTATATTAGCCTAAATTTTTTTATAAAAGTAACAAATTTCCCGTTTAAATAAACGTTTTTTTTTTCTTTATTATTAGTCACTCATTTACTTTTATATTTATAAAGTCATTATCTTTGCTTTTGTTTATTTTTTATTTCTTAGTATTTACTTATTAGTATTTACGGTTTAATATTTATTATTCTTCTATTAGTATTTATTTATTAATAAATACTTTTTAATACTTAAAGTTTTATTTATTAATATTAATTACTCTTTTTTAATATTTAATATTTAATTATATTTAAGTAAGTTTTTTATATTATTATTATTTTATAATTATACGTTTATTAATATATATATTAGTTATTACTTATTTAAATATTATTAGTAAATAATTAGCTTTATTTAATAATAATTTTACGGTTTATAAATAACATTATAATAATTATATTTTATTATATCAATAAGTTAATAACCTTTTTATTTATTTTTAAAAAAACTAATGATTTAATAGTTTTAAAAATAAAATATATATTAATTATTTAATATATTATAAATTTAAAATTAACTTTTTAATATAACACATCTCCCACTTGGATGGGCCACCTAATTAAATAGGCCACTTTTTTAAACCTTTGTACGTATATAACAAAATCTTTTATTTTCCTATTCGAAACAATGGCTAAGCTTTGTAAAAAAGCCGACATATAGCTTGCCCTACGGGCTCGTAAAAATAACCCTTGTTTATTTTTTCAACGCGCTGCTAAGCTATACAACGTATTTTATATAACTTTTATTTGACGAACGAACGGTTTTATACTATTTACCGAAATACGACTACCGAAGTTTAAATTAACTTAATTCGAAAAAAATTTAATTATACAATATATTATTAACTTCGTTAATCGATCGTTTTTATTTAAATATAGCGCGGTTAAAAATATAGTTAATCGGCTATTCGAATTACGCGAAAAACGCTTTGTAAAAAAAAATTAAACTTTAAACTTCGTACGAAAATAACTAAATTTTAAAACCCGATTTAATCGCTAAATTAATCATTAACGAGTTTTAAACAAAAATCCGATCGAATATTACGTTTAGTTCGTTTTTATACGAAAAATAATTATAAAAAATAAGATTTAAAAAAAAGATATTTATAATTTTAATAAAATTAAGTTTGCAATAAATTATATTACGTCCGATTTTATTATAATTATATTTAACCGCGTATAAAAATTAAAAGTTTTATAGTTAAATAATTCGGAATAATTTACGGTTATTTAAAATATATTGTTATATAATTATATTATTTTACTTTATATTATTTTAATAAAACAAAACTATTTATTATTTTAATACAAAAATACTAAATTACCCGGTAATTAAAAAAATTAAAACTATAAAAAATAGTTAAATAATAAATAAACGAAGCTTAAATTAAATTAAATATTTCGACAAATATATAAAACGTCGTACGAAAAAAAATATTGCCTATTTATTTTCGATAATTATAAAAGTTACTATTTAACTAAATTTAAACTATATTATAAAAATTATAATATTATTACTTTTTATAAATTTTTAAATTTTTTTTATAAACTTTAACTTTTCGATATTAAATATTTTAGTATTTTAAAACGGTCGTACGGCAAATATATCGAGCATTTAATATAAGCGTATATTATATATATTAAAAAAATTGTTTTTTAACCGCGTTTTTTTATGCGTTTAACGCGTTAATAACTTTTAATAACGTACGAAAAAATTTTCGAAAAATAAGATTAATATTATACGACTTAAAATATATAATTTTTTAACTAAATTATCGTTTAATTATTTTACAAGTTAAACTTTTATTTTTTACTCGATAATAAATTATTTCGAATAACTTAACCAAAGCTAATTTACTATTTTAATATATTAAAAAAAAATTATACAACACGAAAATAGCTTTTTAGCATTTATTATAAAAGCTGTAAACTAAATAACGCATAATGCGATTAATGTTATATATCGTTTTGCGTTATTAAAAAAAAGGTCGCAATGTTTTGCGAAATAAATTATAAGCTTAGTCGACGTTGTCGTATAAAACAAACCCGATTATAAAATAAAAAATCTTTTATTATGTAAAAAACAAAAGATTTACGGGCATTTAAAAACATAATTAAGCAAAAAAACTTAGAAAATCGTTAAAATAATCGTCGTACGAAAAAAAAAAAAAAAACTCGCGCCCGGCGTTATAAAACTTGCGGCAAACTCGGCTATAATACGCAAACTTGTTAAAATAGTATAAAAACGTTTAGTAAATCAAAATCTGATTAGTTTAAATTAATTGTACATATTATTGTTAAATTATTTGCGAATATACGTACAAAGGTCTAAAAAGTGGCCTATTCAATTAGGTAGCCTATCCAAGTGGGAGATGTGTTATATATAGTTTTATAATTATAATAGTTATTTATTAAATAATTAAATTATTATTTTTAATTTAATTTAGTGATTAATTTAGCGATTAAAATGACTAACTAAGAATATTAGTCTTAGTTAAGTGACTGACTAACTAATTTAATCATTAGTTAGTTATAACTAAATTAGTTTAACTAAATCACAAGCCTGTTTCTACATTATCTCGAATAATAGTATTAAAATAAAAGTTAATTTATAATATAAAAAACTGTAAAAAATAAAATACACGTACCTGAAAATAATATTTAAAATAACAATAAAATAAAAATTTAATATATTTAAAAACGATTTCAATATATTTAATCCACTATGCCGGTCACTTATTTTTTTAAAGCCGATTAATGTATAAGTTAAATTAAAATCGGTATTAATAAAAAAAATAACAATTAAAAATGCTATTTGCGTATTTAAAGTCTACATATTAAAAATAACAGAAAATTTTCCGTTATTTTTAATATAATATTTTAAATCGCTATTTAAATCCGTTAAAACGCTTTTAAAAATAGTTTTTAAGACGGTTTTAATTTTATAGCAATTAATTGTAATATTACTATATAAATATTAAATAAATAAACAATAAATAAAACAGTAAATATATAATAAATAAAATAATACTTACAGCTTTAAAAATTTAAATAAACTAATAAAAAATTTAAAATCAAAGATATTAAAAAAATAAGTTATTATTAACAATAACACATCTCCCACTTGGATGGGCCACCCCATTAAATGGGCTACTTTCTAGACCTTCGTACGTACATTCGCAAATAATCCAACAACAATATATCCGATTAATTCAAACTAGTTAAATTCCTATTCGCTAAACCTGTTTATACTATTTTGACAAGTTTGCGCATTATAGCTACGTTTACTACAAGTCTTATAGCACCCGACGCGAGTCCTTTTCTTCTTATACGACGAACGAACCGACGAATAACCCGACAAACGAACCAAAAATATAAACAATTAATTCGAATCAATTAAATTTTTATTCGCTAGATTTACTTATACTATTTCGACAAGTTTACGCATTATAATTACGTTTACTACAAGTTTTATAGTACCGGCTGCAAGTTTTGACGCGAATTTTTTTCCTTTTCGTATAATAAACAAGCCGACGAATGAGCTAATAAACCTACAAACCTACATAACTACGTCTTTCGAAGCCCGTAAATTTTTTACCTTTTATATAACAAACAATTATTCGTTTTATAATCGCGTTTATTTTATTATTGGTTCGTTTGTTGGCTCGTTCGTCGGTTCGTTCGTCGGTACGTTCGTCGGTTCGTTCGTCGGTTCGTTCGTCGTACAAGAAGAAAAGGACTCGCGTCGGGTGCTATAAGACTTGTAGTAAACGTAGCTATAATGCGCAAACTTGTCAAAATAGTATAAACAGGTTTAGCGAATAGGAATTTAACTAGTTTGAATTAATCGGATATATTGTTGTTGGATTATTTGCGAATGTACGTACGAAGGTCTGGAAAGTAGCCCATTTAATTGGGTGTCCCACCCAAGTGGGAGATGGGTTAATATAAATATAAATATAAATATAAATATAACTTATTTTTAGTTAAAAATTTTTTGGTTTTTTTTGTTATAAGCAATAGCTAAATGTTTTGACTTATAATGTTTAACAAAATTAAAGGTTTAAAACTTTTAACTTTAATAGTTAAATTAAATAAATAACTAAATAAATAAGCTGGTAAATACATAAATATATAATTAAAAAAATATAATAATAAAAGAATAATTTACTTAGTATACTATATTAGCAGGGTTAGTAATTAGTATTATAGTATAAGGACTACATTTAGTACTAGTACTTAAGGTTAGTAATTAGTACTGTAGTATAAGGACTACATTTAGTACTACTACATTAGTATTAATACTAGTACTTATTTTTAAATTCTAATGTAGTATTAGTACTAGCAAGTACTAAACTATATTAGTATTAGTACTTGGTAGTACTAGTACTAATACTAATGTAATAGTACTAAATTAGTATGTAGTAGTACTAAAAATACTACAGTGATGCATATATAATTAATTTTTTATTAATTTTTATTATATAACTTGTATTTATTAATATAAAAAGTTTTTATTTCAAATAAAACTTTTTAAAAAAATTAACTTTTAATTAATTTCAATTAATTTATATAGCTTTTAAATTAAATATTAAAACCCTAAAAAGTTATATTTTAATATATTAATAAATACGTTAGTTAAATAATTTTTTATTTACTTTTAATTATTTTGTTTAAATTAAAAACCTTAATTTTTTAATAATTAATATTATTATTTTAAAAAACCCTTTTAAAATTCTTAAGTTTTATTTTACTTTCATTATTTTATTTTACTATAACTTTAAATATTAAAAGTATAAAACTTTAATTTTTTATAGTTAAATAATAATAATAAACTTAAATTTATAAAGAAAAATAAATTAAAAATACTATATATATTTATTTTTTTTGTATTTTGGTTAATATTTTATCGTTTAATTTATTTAAATTTTTTATTTCTTATTTTTTAATGAAACATTTATGTTTTATTAATATTTAATTATATTTAAATAGGTTATTTATTTATTTATTATGCTATAAAAATTTTTAATTAATATATTTTATAGTTATTATTGTTAACAGTTAATATTAAATAATAAACTTTATTTAATATTTAATGTTTAATTATATTTAAGTAAGTTATTTATGTTTTTACATTTTTATGTTCTTCTTTTATTAATTATTTAAAGTTATTATTAAATAATAACTTCAAGTAATATTAATAAATAATTTATAAAACTTATATAAATATTTATATTTTATTAAGTATATAAATTTGCTTTTTACTAATTTTAACTATAAAATGTATTTTTATAATTTAATTTATGGTTAATTAATAATATATTAAAATTTATTTTTACTTTTAAATATATTAATATATATATATAATTAATTAATTTTTTATTTATTTAAATTTGTAGTATTTTTAGTATTACTATTAGTATTTGTAGTATTTATAGTATTAGTATTAGTACTTGCTAGTACTAAACTACTATAGTATTAATACCGGCAAGTATTAAATTAATGTCACGGTACGGTCATAACACCTGCGCACAGACCGCGCAGCGGTAGCGCAACGCCTATATAACGGCACCGCAAAATTGTAGTTAGACGATAGTGTTTCTTCCCCTTTTCGCATAATAACAATAAGTTATAATTAGATAACCAGCAGTGCAAACTGTAACAATTTATTGCACCTATTAATTACGGCTATTATTTTATTATAGCTTAACATTTACATAACGTATACTGTCCCGCTACCGCTCCGTTATAACTATAATAATAACGTTATTGATTAGCGGTGCTTTAATATTATTAATTATACTAGAAAATACTGCAAATTTACCGACCTTTTTTGCTAGCTTTTTTACGGAATTTTTTAATATTTTTTAAACTATAGGACTTAGTAACAAAAATTTTACCGCTTTACTTAAATTATTTAACACCTCGAATTTAAACGAAGCTATAAAACAATTTCGATAAATTTTTATAGCTTTTATAATATATATAGAAAAAGCTTAAGCAAAAACTAAAAAAATACAGCAATAAGCTTGTATAAAAGTCGAAAATATATAAAAGGAAGCCTATACCAATATCGAAAGCTTACGGTAGCTTATATTATAGTTACTTTATGTTTAAATATTATTTAACTACTAGCTATAATAATTATAGCCCCGGAATTTTTTATTTTTACTGTATTTAAAAAACAAATTTTGAAGTTTAATTTACGCTTTTTGCAGCAATATTAAATCGCTTTTTACGCAATACTATAACGCTATATACGCAATAGCAAACCGCTTATATTTAATATTTTTAAAACTAACGCTACCGTACAATAATAAATTTATATTAGCTAAAAATCTACTATAAAAATCTGCTTTATTTTAAATTACTTTATATACTTTATTATTTATAAACGTATACTATACTACGCATTTTATTTAAATAACGTTATACATTAACGACTTTGTTACTATATTAATGCTATAACAGCAATTTTTATTATAAACAAACTATTATTAAACCCGTAGTTTAGCTATACCGATATATTTAATAATTTTAACTTTACTTATATCATTAAATATATATATATATAATTACAGTATATTAATTTAAAAGCTTAATGTAAAAAAAACGCCTTTTTTCCGACTTTTTTTTAAAAATTTATTCGTTTTATAAATAAAAACCGCAAGATTAACGAATAAGCCGTTACAACTATTCGAACTAAAATTAATAACCGATTATTTAACGTTTTAATTTACTAGGTTAATAAATTTAAAATAGTTAATATTAATAAATAAATAAATTTGGTTTAAAAGTTATCTAATAATTTAATAAAAAAGTTTTTTATAAATACGATTAACGTAAACCGCTAACTTATTTACCGGCTAATATAATATATATTATCGGCTATTTAACTTAGCATTTTATTTATACAAAAAAACCTGATATAATTTAATAAAGTGTTAAAACGCTAGCAAAAAAGCCCTTTATTAATAGCTAAAAAAAAGCGGCGTAAACGCAAAAGCTTATACCGCTATTATAGTACGGCAGGCTATTACGCATTTAACTGTTTTAAACTTTTACCGGCTAAACTACAAGCTATTAACACCTTGTTAGCCTTTAAAAGCACAGCTATAACGCCTAAGCCGGGAAAAAACTAACTTTTAGCAAAAAGCGTAGCTAAAAACGGCTGCAAAAATATTTAAATAAGCAAAAAAAAAAAAAAAAAACGTATATATACGATTAATAAAACTTAATATATATTTTTTTATTTTTTACCCTTATTATATTTAGTATTAAAATACCGAAACACTGCTGTTTTATAATCGATTTAAAATATTTTCCCCTCGAGTTTATCGATATTTTTTATACATAACGCAATTATATTTTATCTTACACTTTTTTAAAACTTTATATTTTACGGCTAATAAATAGTATAAAAGTTAAATCGGTTATAAAATATTGCATAATATAATATCGTTTAAGCCTTTTAATTAAAAAATTTTATTTATATTTATAACTACTAAACGATATAAAAATTATACTTAGCTTTTTATAACTACGCCGCTATAACCCTATTATTAATTAAACAAACGGCAGCATAATAATAGTAAAAAAAACAGTTTTTAAAGTAAAACTAAAAGTATATTTTAAAAAAAACCTTAAAGCATTTTAAAATAACAGTAAAAAACATTACTAAACTATCGCAATAATAACGTAATTAAAACGTAGCGATATTAAAACGACGTTGCGAAAATATGCCTTACTTAGGCCGAAACGGAAATTTCGAAAAAAAAACTATACTACTATTTACTTATACCTAGCTTAATAATAACACAAATAGCACAAATACAGCACCGATATACGTATAAAGCTTAAACGCTGCAAAATTTTTACTTTTTACTAAAATATAAAAAAACGGTAATCGAAACAATGCCTTTTTAAAAATTTATCACCGTAACGGGCTTTTTACGCTAACTTAAAGCTACTATTTTAACAAATATTTAACTTATAACAAACGAGCTAATATTAGCCACGCTTACAGCAGTATTAAAAAAAATATTAACCGCAAAACCTCTCGACGGTAACAAAATATTGCCGCTACGCTTTTAAGCTTTTCATAAATAAGTGTCGAAAGCACTTTAGCTAAAAAAAAGTTACAAATAAAAATATACAAAAATACCTCGACGAAAAGCCCTCGCCTTTAATAGTAAAAATTTTAAAAACGTTACCTTCTAAATACCACGACTTAATTACGGCTTTCGTACTTAAAAAAACTAATATATTTCCCCCCTACCGTCTTTTCGACTACAAAATAAATCTTATTACTAACGAAATACCACCGTATTACCGCCCTTACGCTATATTACCAAAAAAGTTATTAACTATTAAAAAATATATTAACGACTATTTAAGTAAAAGTTTTATACGCGCTAGTTTATTTTCGGTAACAGCTTTTATTTTATTAGTTAAAAAGTTTTAAAAAAAAATCCGTATTTACGTTAATTATTGAAAATTTAATAACATTGTAGTTAAAAACTGCTACTTTATATTTTTAATATGAAAAACACTCGACGCCAGGGTTGTGATTGTAGTTTGTAGTTTTTAGTTAATTTGTAGTTATTGAATAACTATTGTAGTTTTATTCAAGGGCTGTGAATAACTACACTTTTTAAAAAATATTAATATTTACTGTAATTTAAATAATAAAAATTTTCTATTTAGTTTTTTTAAATACTAGCTTTTATTGTATTTTAATTATAGTTATAATTAATTAATTAATCTAATATTTAAGTATTTAATAATATTGTAGTGTGTAGTTAGTTGTAGTTACTACATTAATAACTAATGTAGTTTAGTTTTATTCAATAGCCGTGAATAAGTACTGTAGTTTTATTCAAGGCTGTTGAATAACTACAACTACAAAAAAAACTAATTAGTAACTAAATAGTAACTAAATCACAACCCTGCTCGACGCTTTTAGCAAAATAAAAATGTTTATAAAATTTAATATTACAACGGCTTTTAATTACTTATAAATTGCCTTAAAAAACAAATAAAAACCAGCGTTTATTACTCGGTTTAGCTTTTTTAAATATTTAATAGCAAATTTTAAAATAACAAAAACTTTTAACTCGTTTTAATACTATATTAATAATATTTTTTTTCGATATTTTCGACAAATTTATTACTGTTTATTTTAACAATATTTTTATTTATAATATATCGAAAACGTAATATCGGTAATACGTCCGTAAAGTTTTAAAGTAATTTATTACGGCAAGCCTAACTATAAATATTTAAAAATGCAAGTTTAATGTTATTAAAATAAAATATTGAAACTTAATTATTTTTACGACAAATATTACGATAAATTAAAAAAAAAATAGTTATTATAACGAATTAAAAACTATTTAATTTTTTATATAATTTATAGCGTTTTATTAACTTCGCGAACTTTTATCGCCGCTTTATTAAAAGCTTTTTATTAATCGTAAAACTATTAATATTATTTATAAATAAATAAAAATAGCCTGGTATATTATTAAATAACGTTATAACGGCTTTTTAAAAGTTAAAAAAAGCATTTAAAATAGCATTTATTTTAATATATTACGATTTTGTTTTAAAAATTGTAGTAAAAATAAATATTTCTGATTAAATATCGAAAAAAGTTTTTTTTAAATCGATACGATAAAGTAGCGATATTCCGTCGCTTTTTTTTTTAAAAAAAATATTTATTTATTAAATATAATTATAAAATATACGACAAAAAGCTTTTAGCTATCGTTAAAGTTTTCGAAAAATAACAACTAAAACTATAAAGTTATAAAAACGTAATCGAAGTAATTATTAATTATAAAAGTTTTTAATATTTTACGTTTACAAAACTATTAAACTAACAATAAGTTTATTAATTTAAATTTTTTAGTAATTTTGCTTTTACATCGTATACCGTTTTAACAAAAACGCTATAATATTAAATATTTTGTTTAAAAAGTTTAACGATAAGCTAATAAATAAACAAAATATTGTAAACGATAAAATAGCGAATAGGTAATAAATTTTACTGTTATTAAAAGTTTAAAATAACTAACTAGTCCGATTATTTGCTTTAAATATATTAAAACTAATAAACGTTATTATTAATAAAGCATATATTATATTAAAACTAATATAAACTATGCTATAAACTATATAAAACTTTTAATGCAAAAAATTCCCGAAGCAAATATAAAGTAATTTATATATTATATATAGCGATTATATAGCGTTACGTAAACGTATTTACGTTAAAAAAAAGCTATTTATTTTTTTTAATAATAAGCTCCGTTTATAATTTTTTTATAAAACATATAATTTTACACCGACTAGCTACCTGGGCTGTACTAAAACTTATAATTTGCTACGGCAGTTATATTTTTAATTAAACTATTTAAAAACGTAATAGTTTTTGTTAAAAAATGCTATTTATATAAAAATATTAAAAACTCCCAGATAGCCTTTTTTAAGTTTTTCGAGTTATTACTAGTTTTTTTTCAACTTTAAACGAATATTTCGATTAATTATGTTAAACCGTTACCGAAATATAAACGTAACGATATTATATATTAATACGTTTTAGTTGTAATAAATAAATTAATTAAAATAAAACATTTTTTTTTCGTACCTAATATAATAGCGAAAATATTAGCCGATGTTTTCGTTTTGCAAATATTTCGTTTATATAGCGTATTTAGTTTTATTATTTTAAATAAAAATACGTAGTTTGTATCGATTTTTAAAAAAAAAATTAAATAAAAAACTAAAGATAACGTTAAAATTTTTTACAGCTTTTTATTTAAAAATAAATAGCTAAACGGAAATTATAAACGTAGCTATAAAATAATATTTATAAATTTATTACAGTTTTTATTAAAATAACTAAGTTAATTAGCTATTTTTAGCAAATTCTTTTTTTAATAACTAAATTTTTAAAACGACAAATTTTACTTTGTTTTTTGTTAACTATAAATAATATTTTGTTATTAAAATGAAATTAATATAATAACTTATAATTGTTTAAACAAAAATTTAACAGCGCGAATTTTTTTAAGCTAAAATAGTAAAAAAAAAAGATTAAACAGGTTTTAAAAAAGACAAAAGCTTTTATATTAAAAATTTAAAAACGGCAAACGTAATACGTTAACGTTTTAAAATTGGATAATAATAAATATATCGTCGGAAATTAAGTTTAAATTAATACTCGGTATTTAAATATAAACCCTTTTTTTAAAAAATTCGACGATAAATAGTTAAAATTATATATAATTATCAAAATTTATAAAAAAGCAATAGCCGTATAACTACTGCTATAATAAAAAATATTTTTAGTTTTTTACGTTTTTTTATTTAAACATTATAAAAATAGTTTTTTAAGCTAAAATGCAATTAATAAATCGTTTAAACGGCGAGTTAAAAACGCAGTAATAACGAATATAAATAGCGAAAAAATCAAAAAATACTATTTTAAAATAATATTAAATAGTAAGCTTATATTAAAAAGCTTATAATATAAATTAAAATAGTTAAAACTATATCGATTTATTTAAAAATTAGTAAAAAATATATAAAGTTACGATAATAATATTGTAACGTTTTATAATAAATATTTAAATAAGCTAGGCTTTTTGGCTTAATAATAAGCGCTAAATAGTATTAGTTTTATTTAAATATATTATAGCAATATATTATAGTAGTAGTAGCGTTTTAATACGATAACGATAGGTTTTTTATATTAAAATTTTAAAAAAGTAATTAAAAACTAAGCTTATAAAGGCATAAAAATATATGCCCGTAGCCAAATAATAAAAGTTTCCGAAGGGCAATAAAAGCCCAGAGGCGAAAAATTGAAAAAAAAAAAAACACGAACATTTAAATAAATACTGCTACTTTATTACTTATTTATTATTAAAAACGTAAAAAAACGACGCTATATTAATAATGCTTTAAGTTTAATTTAGCTTAGTACGTACGGGTTATATCGTAGTTTTAATAAAACGCTATTTTTACAACTTGCTACCAAAAAAAACCGACGTTACCAAGAAAAAAACGCAACTTTAAATATAAAACCTATTAGTCGTAATTTTTTTAAAACTAAAATATATATTAACGTATTATTAATATAAAAATAGCGTAAATATATAATAACAAAATTAAAACGTTAATAAAACGCTAATAAATATTAACGGTAAGCGGCTAATTAAGCTTAATATTTTTTTGTTTATAATATAAAAAATATTAATATAGCATTATAAAAATAATATAGCAGATTTATTTTACAAGTTTTTTTTACTTTAAAAAACGAAAACGCAAAGCGATAGGCTTTTTTTACGGCTTTAACGTTATAAAAAAAAACGGAACGTCATTATAAATAACTAAAAACAAAGCCCGACGGGGTATTAAAAAGTTATTTTTTTTATTTACGTTAAAAACAGGCTTATTGTCAAGACTAACTATTTTTATAAAGTAATAAAAGATTTACTTTTAATATTTTACGAAAATAACTATATCGTTTATTATGTTAAGAATAATTTATCGTCGGGTTAAATTAATTATATTAAAATAATAAAATTGTAATATTAAAAAATATAACTATTTACGCTTATATATTTTTTATAGCAGCTTATGTATAAATTATATAATATTTTAGTTATAGCGAAAAATTTATAGCTAATAACCGGAAAGTTTTTAGCCGAAAAGTTTTTTATAGTATGCCGAACGTAAATTATGCAAAAAAAAAAAATACTAAAATAAACGTATTATAATTAGTACGCTAATTATAAAATATCGTAGTAGCGGCGCAAAAATATTGTTATAAAAAAGGAAAAAAAACTTTGCTTAAAATAATTAAAAAAAAATTAAAGAAAATAGTAAAAAAAAAAGCGGAGAAATATTGCAATAATATCGTTAAAACGGCGAATCGTAAATGTAATAATAGTTAAAAAAAGAAAAAAAAAAAAAAAAGCCCGCCCGAAAAAAAACGCGCTTTTAATATAAACGCGGACTTAGGATACAGCTTTAAGGAAATAAAACTACAGGATACGTAAATAATAACTATAACACGGGAATATACCCGTACTATTAATACACGTTTATTTATTTTATTTACTTGTAATTGCGGTTAACTATAGTTTAAAGGCCGGGGTATTATTACGGTACGGTTATAATATTTACGCATAAACCGCGCAGCGGTAACGTAACGCCTATATAACGGCACCGCAAAATTATAGCTAGACGATAGTATTTCTTCCCCTTCTCGTGCAATAACAATAAGTCATAACTAGACAACCAGCAATGTAAACTGTAACACTAATATAGTATTAGTACTAGCAAGTACTAAACTACAATACTAATTAGTAGTACTAATACTACATTAGTAGTACTAATTACCAACCCTATATTTAGTATTGGCTAAATAAGCGACGCGAAACTGGTTTTTTATAGTTTTATTTATAACGGTTTTAAATATACGCTAAATTTAATTTAATATAAACTTTTCGTTAATACGTATGAATTTTTAATTAAGTTTAATTTCGTTATAAATAGTTTTTAATCGATTTAACGCGTTTAATATATAGTTTAATTGTTTAAGCACGTAATATATTTAAAAACCGTATTAAAATAAGTAAATCGATGCGTTTTATAAACGTTTATTCGCTCGATTTATAAGTATAATGTTAAAAATAGTTTAGTTTATAATTTTTATTTTTATTAAATAGTTTGTTAATACAATAATAAAATTATAATACGTTTTAATTATAATGCAAAAACGTTTATAAGCTTAAATTACGTAAGCTATTTTTAATTTAAAAAGTTTGTATTTTATTTTAAATTAAAATAAATAACGATTAAAAAATATTATTAAATAAAACTAGTAATTTAAAATTGCCGTTTCGGGTTTTTATCGATAACTGTTTTTAAATAAAATATTATAATTTCATAGCTACGTTTAATCGAATTATTTATTTGCATGAATAATTGTTTTTAAGAATTATAATATTATAACGTTATATATTTATAAATTACGTTTTACACTATTTTAAAAAACATTATTTTAGCTTTTATTAATTTATAATATATCGATTATATATATGCTTTTTTTTTAAAAAAAAGTTTTTGACCGGCATTTTACTAAATTTTTGTTTTTTATTAAATAACGCGGTTTTTTTTTTTGCAACGGTTTAATATATTACGTATAATACGGTATAACTAGTCGCAAAAATCTTATGCTATTTAAATATTACTTAAAAGCTTTAAATTAGTCGGAAATTTTTAATACACAAAAAGCTTTAAACTTTTTAACTATAGTAAATATATTAAAACCGTTTACCTAAATATTTAGCAATTTAACAAATAAATAACTGAAAACTAAATATAATATCTAAGTGTTTTAAATGCCTTTTTTTAATGTCGAAAAAAATAACAATATTATTTATAAAAGCTTTATAATACGTATAGTAAAACCGTAATAAACGATTTATAAAATGTTATATATAGATAAATAAGTTTTTAAAGCTTATAAACGTTATAATAAATCGTTTTAAACCTGTTGGGCTAATAATAATTAAACAATTCTTATATTTGAAATATATTTTAAATTAATAAAAAAACGAAATCATATTAATATAGTTAAATATTTTTTGCTATTCATTAATGTTATTATTTCGGCTTATAGCGGTAAAAAATAATTATTGAAAACTATTATACGGTTTAAAGTTTTTAAATTAACGATTATTTTTAACTTTAGTTTGTTTTTAATAATACGTTATACGATAAAGCAAAAATGCGCAAATAAGCTTAGTTTATGCAATTTATTAAATATTTTGTCAACTATTTTTAATTTTTAAAACTTAACAAGCATAAACGGCTATTAAATTTATAAATTTATTATTTTTTTAATAAAAAACATTTTTATTTACTTATTTTCAGGTATTTTAATAATACTTTAGTTTTTTTATATTTTAAGAAAATCTTGCAATAAACGTAATATTTTAATTATAAATACGTTTAGTCTGGCGTATATAAACTGTTTATTAAAAGCTTTATATTTTAATTTATCGGTAAAATTTTTAATATTTAAAATAAATACTATTTCAGAAATTTTCAAACGTTTAAAAAAAAGCTTTAAAAAGGACTATACGTTTATTGCGTAATATATATTAATACGCGTTAATATTTTATGCTTGTTAAGCTTTTTGGTTATTTATTTTCGAAATATTTTAAACTTACAGTTTAATATCGGTTTGTTTTTTTCGCAAATCGGGCTATATATCGTGCTAATTACTTTAATATCGAAAATTTTAAGCAATAATTATAATAAACCGTTAATTAAATTATATATAGCGTCCGTTATTAAAATATTGAATACGCGCGTACGTATATCAATAAAGTCTAATTTATTCGCAATTTAAGCGTTTAAATACAGTAATAACATATTTATAGCTATAGTTTTAATTATCGGTATAAAATTAAACTTTTCGCTAGTTATATAAATATTTAAAAGCTTAAATATTTGCAAATTTGAAAAAGCCGACGCGCTAATAGCGGCTATAGTCGTAAATATAGCTGCTAAGCTTATTATTTTAAAATAATTTTTTTAAATTATGTTAATAAATTTAGTATTTATTTATTTATTAATTAATTTTAGCTTTATATTTTTCAATATCGTTATTTTTTTAAAACTAAAATTAACTAATTTAACCGTAAATACCGTATTAAATTTTATTAACGTGTTAACTTTATTAGTATAAGTTAAATTAAACGCAAAGTTACGATTTATTAAAAATAGTTTATACTCAAGGTTGTGATTTAGTCACTAAAATTAGTCAGTGAAATCTTTTAATATTTCGTTTTAAAAATTAGCTTTTAGCGTATTTTTAAAAGTTTACCTTGTTTATATATTAATAAAACAATAGCTTTTAAACGGTATAAGTCTTATATTGTTAAGTGGGCTTGATAAATTTAAAAGTGGATTAGTTACAATTAGTCAGTAAAATGATTAAAATTTACTGACTAAAGCGCTTTTTACTTAATTTAACAAACAACGACTGGGCTTAAAGATAAATAGTTTATATTTTTAAATAGCCCTTGTTAAAAGGGGTTTTAAACAGCTTAAAAAAATTTAAATAGTTAAAAATTGGATTTTTAATAGGTGTTTAAAACACTGACTAAAGGTGATTAATTAGTTACTAAAATCACAACCCTGTTTATACTAAATAAATATTATTATTATTTGTTTAAGTTTTTATATTACTTTTTTTTTTGAAAAATAACTTTTTATACGTATAAATACACGTATAGTTAATTTTTAAAAAACTTTATAAAATCAAAGCGCTAAAAAAAATTAAATAGCTAAAATATCAATATAAACGCCTGCCGGATCGAGAAATTTATTGCTTAATAATATGAAAAGCCTGATATTTTAATTTAATACTCATGCTAAATGTTTATATTTAATTAAATAATTTTGGCCGGTTTTTTTGCTTTTAGTATAAAAAAATAAAAAAAGCTTAAAATATACAACGTATTTTACTTTTGCTAATTTTTCGGATTTATTTTTTTTTTAAACTTTATATTATATTTAAATATATTAAAAAGTTTACGCGTAATTAAATTTTGGTTTGTATTAGTATTTATATAAATATTTAATTAAAGTTTTTTTTTTTTTATTTTTTTTTTTATTTTTTATTTTATTTTTTTTTTTTTAAATATTTACGTAAATATTTTTTAAATAAAAGTATTATGGCTTTAAAACTTTTTTTTTACGTTTTTATTAAAATATAATACGTCGAATATAAAATTTTTTTTTTTGACTATCTTGTTTAAAGCGTTATTTATTAAATACGCTCCGTTAAATACTTTAGCTTAATAATTTTTTAAATAATTAAATTATTTATTATATAAACTAAAAATAATATAATAATACTAACAAATTCAACCTACTAAATTAAATCGCTTTTTAATAAATTTGTTAAGTTTTTTTTTATATAAACGTACGTATTTATTTTTTTAACGTTCAAAATTAAAAACCTTTTTATAATATTTACAAATAACGGTTTAATCAATAATAATATATATATTATTAAAATTTAATTTAAAGTTAAAGTTTAAGCTAAAATTTAACGATATAAACAGTAATTTATCGGATTTGTTATTACTATTGCTAGCATAATTAATTCGTTTATCGTTACGTTTTTTATTTTATTTATTTTGATTATACTATTTATTAAACTTTTTTTTTTTACTAAATTTGTTATATCTTTTTTTATTTTTTTTATTTTTAGTTATTATTTTTATTATAAAAACGTTTAAACTGCTTAGTATAATTTTTTTCAATTGGATTTATAGTTATTTTTATTGCGTCGTAAACGATTTTTTATAATAAGCGATAAATTTCCTAAACCGCAGCTAAAAATATAAGCTTAGCTTTAATAATAATTTTTATATATTTTTTAATAATAGCAAATATATTTTAATATTAAAATTTGTTAACGCCTAAATTTGTATTATAACGCGTTGTTAATTTGTATTTTTTTTATTTAATGTTTTTATTACTTTTATATAGTAAACTTTTTTTTAAATAAACTTTACTAAAAATACTTCGTTTTAATAGATTTTTTTAATTAATAATTTCGATTTATTAAAATTTTCGATAATTATGTTTAGCGGTATAAAAAACCTTATTAATATATTAATATAATTTTTTAGTCTTTTTATTTACATTTTTGTTTATTATTTTAAAGTAAATTTTTTTATTTATTAAAATATAGCTTTTTTTTGCTAATAATGTAAAAAATATTCTAATAATTTTTTTATACATGTTTTTTATTGCAAAGTTTTTGAAAAATAATATCATTTGTTCTAAAAAAACTTGAACATTTATAAATATTATCGCCGTTTTTTCGGATATTATTTTTTTTATTGCGTAAGTTGTTTTAATTTAAGTCGAATATTTTAATATTGTTTTTTTAAAACGACGCATATTGTTTATAAAACTATTTATAATAATATTAAAAGTTCCGCTTTGCTGTTTATGTAATAGCTTTTTGAGTAATTTATAAAATGATTTACGACCCGAATTTAAATGGTTGTTAAAATTGCTTTTTAAATTAAAATTTAATATTTAAACTATAAAACGCTGGTTTATATATTTAATTTTATACTGTTTACGAGTTTTGCGCTATTTACGATTAATTATATAAAGTGAAATATATATTTAATTTATTATAATTTAAGCTTTTTATAAATATAATAATAACATTTGCTATTAACGTTTAAGTTAGTTAAAATAATTAAACTAGCATTTCTGGCGTTACGATAATTTTTAACGGTAATAAAAATTATATAATAAGTTTAGGCTAATTTGGTATTTGTTTTTTAAAATAAAAAAAAGTGCTTTAAAAATAAGTTATTTAAATATTAGTTTTAGTGCTGCTGATTGCGTATTTATTAGTTTATTAATTTACGGTAGTACGTATTTTGTTTAAATTAAAATAGCTATTATTAATAAGTTTATATTTTAATATTAAGTAGCTAGTATTAATAATTAATATATTAGCGGCCGAAAAGTTAGCGATTGTAAATTAGCGAATTGTTATTATATATAATTTAATACGCTAATTAATAAATTGCTAAAAATAATTTATTCGATAAAAAAATGTTTAATAAAAGTATAAAAGATTATACACATCTAAATAAATTATCTTACGGCGTAAAGAGTGTTTTTTAAATAGCCGAAATTATATTTTAATATAAAATAAATATATTTTAAAATTAAAAAGCTAGTTTATTATATAACGTTTTCGACAGTTTTTTTTGGTATTCGGATTATAGTTTTAAATCGTTTATCGGTTTTTTTATTTCGTTTATATATTTTATTAATTTTTTTATATTATTAATAAGCTATATTTGTATATACGCTGAAATTAGCAGTAATATTGTTAACCTTTTTTTTTAAAAAAAAAGCTATTTGTTTTTCAAATTATTTTTTAAATAAGCTTAGGTTAATTTATTATTACTTTATTTAAATAATGTTAAATTAATTTGGGTTCGGCAATTACCGTTTTAAATGGCTTTTTGTTTTTATTTCGGTTATTATTTTCGAAAATTATTATATTAATACGTGCGGTTTTTGTAAGTTTTTTTCAGCAAATTGTTATTTTTTAAAACCTAACCCTTTATTTTTTAAATATAACTTCTCGAATTTCTTTAAATAAATACTTGTTAAATATATTATGACTATAGTTATAAATAAATTTAGCTATAATATTAATATATAAAATATGTATAGTAAAAAAGTCGAAAAAATAAAGAAAAATAGAAATGTTTAAATTAAAAAAAGTTCGCTTTTTATAAGCTTATTTTAATAAAAATTTTGTAGTAAATGCTAAAATAACTAAAATGTTTCAGTAAATAAACAATATATTTATAAAATAAGTAGTTTTTAAAATAATATTATTTGCAATAAATACGTAATATATTAATAATAAATTTATAACTTTAAGACCATATTTACGTTTCAAAGTTAATATTTAATATAACTAATACTTATTATTAATATATAATATTTAAAGGATAAATCGCATTTGTTATTAATATAATGTAATAATATACTATAAAGTAAAAAAAATGTATATAAATATGTTTTAAATATTTGCGCAGTTTAGCTAAAATAAAGCGTATTAATTTAAAAATACATATATTACCTAAAAATTTAATTAAATAACTAATTTAAAGTTATTTTAATATCGGCGTTAATTATTAAAAAAACTTTGCAACTTAGATCCGGTTAATGCTAAAAAAAATAAGCTCGACTATTTAAAAAATAAAAAGTAACTATTTAATTACAATACTGTTTACAGGGTTGGAAATTAGTACTACTAGTCTAGTACTCGTACTAGCTAATACTAATACTAGTCTAGTATTCAAAATCCAGTACTAGTACTAGTCTAGTATTAATACTAAAATACTAGTCTAGTACTAGTATTAGTACTAGTACTAGTTTATAATAATTAATTTAAAAAAAGATAAACAAATTGTACTATTAAATATTATTAAATATTAGTTAATTTTATATTTTATTAAAATTAAAAATAATAATAATAAAATAAATTTAATAGTATATTAGATAATAAACTTATATTTTAATTAAAATAGATAAATTTAATAATATATTAAACAATAGAAATACATTTTAATAAAAGCTAAACTTAACAGTATATTAAACTAAAAATCTATTTTAATAAAAAAAGATAAATTTAACAGTATATTAAATAATAAAAGTATATTTTATTTTAAAAACTATTTTATAATTAGTATAATTTTTTAAAGCAAGATTATTATAAATTCGTTAACTTACTTAATAAAATAATAGGTTTAATTTAAGCTTTATTTTTATTTATAAAGCTTAAAGTTATTATTAAATAAAGTTTATTATTTAATAATAATTTTTAAATAAATAATCGCTATAAAATATATTAATATAAATAAAATAAACGCGATTTAGTAATACAAATTATTTACTTAAATATATTAAATATTTAATTTCAATTAATATTAATTAATATTAATAAAACTTAAAAAGTTTTATTCATATATTAAAATTATTATTAAATAATAACTTTTAAATAAAAAATAACTGAAATGTAAATTAATAAGTATATAATGGTAAATTTACAATAATATTAATAACTTACTTTAATATTAACAGGTATTAATAAAACGTAAGTGTTTTATTAATATATTAAAAATTATTATTAAATAAAAATTATTATTTAATAATAACTTTTAAATAAATAATAACTATTAAATATATTAATATAAGCATGATAAAATAATAATAATATAAATAACTTACTAATAAATAAATGTTAAGTATTAAACTGTAATTATTTATAAATAATTATTAATAAGTGAATAAAATATATATATTAATAAAACGTAAACGTTTTATTAATATATATTAAAAATTATTATTAAATAAAGAGTATTATTTAATAATAACTTTTAAATAAATAATAATTGTAAAATATATTAGTATAAATATTTAAATAATAATAATATAATTAATTTATTAATGAATAAATCTTAAATATTAAACTGTAATTATTAATAAATAATTATCAATAAGCGAATAAAATGTTAATACTAATCAGGGTTGTGAAATTATTCATTAGTATTTATTCATTTTTAGTAACTAATTAAATAAATTAGTATTATTCAAGATTTTTAAATACTAAATTAGTATTATTTAAAGCTGTTGAATAAATAAGAATAATTTATTTACTCATTTAGTAATTAAAATATTAATTTAGTAACTAAAATTTTTATATATAAAATATATTTTTTTTAATTTTTAAGCGATATAATTATTTAGTTTAAAAATTAATAACGCTAGAACATTAAGTAATAAAAGTATTTTTAAATATGTATTATTAAATAAATAAAAACTTTAATTAAAAAGCTTTTTAATTTAATTTTTACTGTTACAATAAACTTTTTATTTTTTTATTTTTATTAAACTTTTATTTATTTTTAAAAAGTAAATATTTAATATTTAATATATAATAAAATTTTTATTATTATATAAATATATAAACTATTTAAAAACTTAACTGTTTAATTTTATTAAGTAAAATTAAACTAAATATTTTTATTTTAATTGTTTTCCTAATTTTTATCCTTTCCGTTTTTTATAAATTGTTGTTGTAAAACCTTTGTTTTTTTAATTTTCTAACTTTTTAATAAAGTTAACTGATTAATCGTTTTCGGCTTAATTTTATTTTTATTTTTGGTAATAATATTATTTAAAATAAAAAAGGTCCGTTTAATAGAAGCCGAAATAACCGGAATTCCTAAATAACGACGGGCTAAAATATTTAAAATAGGAAATTTAACAGTATTTGTTTTTTACTATAATAATATATTAGTTTATTAATTAAATATTAACAAGTTATTTTAATAAATAAAAAGCTAATTTAAATAAATATAAAAATATTTATTTTTTTAAGGTAAGTCCTTTTATTTAAATATAAATTTAGCTTTTTATAAAAGTTATTTTCCGGAGATAAATAAATACTGTTAATAAAATTTGGCTTATTATTAATATTATTAATATTAATATTAATATAATTATCCCATTTTTTTTAGCTTTTAGCTTATTAAATCTTAATATTTATTAAATTATATTAGCGTAATTAATTAATTTATTAAATATAGTTTTTTTTTAATAAATTAATAACATTTTTTTAATGTTTTTATAATAGTAAATTAAACCGCTTTGTTAAAAATAGCCTGTTTTTTATATTAGATTTAAAATAATATTTAAAATATAAAGTTTTAAATTATAATCGTTAATTAAAGTATTATTCAATTTTCGTAGAAAATATTTTTGTAATTTAGTACCGTTATTTATTAAAATTTTAATATAGCTTTGTAAAATAAGTTCTTAATTTAATTAGTTAATAAATAATAAATAAATAATAAATAATAAATAAAAATAAATAATAAATAAATAATAAATAATAAATAAAAATAAATAATAAATAAAAATAAAAATAAATAAATAATAAATAATAAATAAATAATAAATAAATAATAAATAAATAATAAATAAATAATAAATAAATAATAAATAATAAATAAAAATTATTATTTCCGTTCTATTTTTTATTAGCCGGCAGTATTTAACGGCTAAATTATTTATATTTTTCTAAATTTGGTAAATAAATAATAATCTTTTACTAGCCGTAATATAATACTTGCTTTATAAATAAGTACTAGCTTTAATAAATATTTTAAATATTTGTTTAAACTGCTTAAATATATCCTATTTTAAATCGGTTAAAAAGATTTTTTTATACTTAACGTTATTAGTATTTCGATAAATATAAGTTAAAGGTTTTTTTAATTTAATAATAACTTAAATTATTCGATAAATAGAATTTTAGCGAGTAATAAAGTTTATAAATAATTAATATAATAATATTTAATAAAAAAGTTATAAAATAATACTAACTAATTAGAATAATTTGTTTATTATAATTGTTAGGTAAAATGCCGTTAGTTTTAGCTATATTTATTTTTTAAATTAATTTTTTTCGAATATTTATTTTATATTTAGTTAAAATTGTAATTTGTTATATTTGATTAATTAAATTTAATAAAAATTAAGGTTATAATATAATAAATATAGTTATATTAAATAAATAAATAAATAAATAAACTTATTTTTTTTATTATCGTTATTTTTTGTGTATTTTTTATGGTATTCTATATCGGGAATTTGAACGTTAATATAATTGGTTAAAAAATTGTTAACTATTTCGTTAGATATATAATTTTTTAATATATTTTGTATAATAATATTTAATACGTATAAAATATATCGAATATCGTTATAAAAGTTTGTATTATTTTTTCGAAAATAAACATTAAAAAACTGTTTAACAAATAAGTTATTATCTAGCGCGTTATTTCGGGTAATATTATTAAATAATTAGTAAAAGTTATTTATTAATTATAAAAAGCGGTTAAATACTTAAAAATATTATTTAAAGATAAATTTGTATAACTGGCTATTATATTTTTAAAATTTTTAAAAATATAACAACCAGTATAGTTAATAATTAAATTTTTAAAGCCGATTAATTTATAATTTAAATTAAATTCGGAATTAATAAACGAGATAATTATTTTAATAAATAAAATATTTAAATTAGAAATCTAAATATTAAATATTAAAGAAAAAGTCCTATAAATATTTATATTAGCTTATAATTTAATATTTAAAACGTTTAAAGCATTATTAAATTTTAATTTAAAAATAGTTTTAATTTTCTACTTATTAATAATAAGTGTTTCTTTATTAAATAATTAATAAATAAAATTATTTATTATAATAAATTAATAACTTTTAAAAAAAATTAGAATTTATTATATTAAACGATAAATTATTTTTAATAATAACGTTTAATATTTTTTAATAACCTTTTTTTTTCGATAAAAAAATTATTTTCGATAACTGTATTATTACGAAGGCGTTTTCGGCTTATTAAGTTAAAAATAGACATATTTATAAAAACGTTATATCTTATTTATTTAATAAATATAATTAGTTTAATAAAAATAAAACAAATTAGTAATTTACTTTTAGTTTTACTTTTTGCTTTGGTTTTATTATTATAAACGATAAATAGATGCTTTTAAATATAATGCCGCTAAAAGTTAAAGGCTTGAAAACTTTTAATTTTAACTATTATTTTAAAAAAAATAACTAAATAATAATTATTAAAAATATAATTAAAAACATTAAATAATAATTAAAAGTTTTAATAATAATATTTACAGGGTACATTTTAATTCTATTTTTCGAACAGAAGGTAGGTTAATAAGTAATAAAGTCTAAGTAAATAACCTATTTTTTATAATATAAATATTAGAATTTTTATTAGTATTTAAAGAAAAATTTGAAAGATTTTTTTTATTAATAATAAAATTATCGGTTAAAATGTTATTTAAAATGCTAATAACTCTTTTTTAAAAAAAAGACTGGTTATTAAAAATATTAAAAGAAAAAGCTATTTTTATTATTATTTTAATAATAAATAATAATAAATAATAATATAAGCGTAAAAAGTTTAAATAAATAATAATAGTTAGTATATATAGTATAAGGTAAGTAAATAATAGTAAAATGCTGTGAATAAAAATATTAATTTAAAAGGAATATAGTTTTTTTATTAAAAAATTATTTAATAAAAATATACTAGTAATATTTAGACTTAACGGATTTAAAATTTAAAAACCGGATTTTTAATTAATAGATTATGCACGTTTAGTTAAAAGCCAAATTTTAAATTTTAAAACCGTATTTATAATTAATAAATTATGCACGTTTAGTTAAAAGCCGAATTTTAAAGCTTAAAACGGGATTTATAATTAATAGATTATGTACGTTTAGTTAAAAGCTGAATTTTAAAGCTTAAAACTGGATTTATAATTAATAGATTATGTACGTTTAGTTAAAAGCTGAATTTTAAAGCTTAAAGCCGTATTTATAATTAATAGGTTAATAATAAGCTGATTTTTATTAATAAAACGAATTTCTTTTATAAAAGTAATAGATTTCCTGTTTAAATAAACGTTTTTTTTTTATTAGTTACTTATTTACTTTTATATTTATATAGTTATTACTTTTGTTTTTATTTATTTATTATTTATTTATTAATATCTAATAATATTAATTATATTCATTTAATATTTATTAATATTAATTATACTTTTTTAATATTTAATAATATTAATTATACTTTTTTAATATTTATTAATATTAATTATATTCCTATAATATTTATTAATATTAATTATACTTTTTTAATATTTAATATTTATAAGTAAGTAGTTTATATTATTGTTAGGTTTTATTTATTAACTAATTTTTTAATAGTAATTATTTATTTAAAAGTTATTTATAAATAGTAAACTTTATTTAAAAATAACTACAAAAATATTAATAAAATATATATATTTTATTAATATATTTTAGTAAGTTAAATTTATAACTTTTTTTATTTTATATTTATATTAATTTATAAAAAGTTATAATTAAAGAATTAATTTTATTTAATAATAACTGTTAATATATTAATTAATATTTAATAGCTTTTAAGTAAGTTGTTTTTATAATTTTAATTTATTTTATACGTTTATTAATTTATATTATAGTTATAGCTATTTAAAAGTTGTTATAAATGATCTACTTTATATAATAATATATTTAAGCTTTATAAATATTAATAAATTAATTAAACTTATTTAATTATTTTATTTATAAAGCTTAAACTAAATTTTTTTTTAGTAAGTTAATATATTATATATATATTTATATATTAATAAAACTAACTATTTTATAGTTTTTTTTAAATAAAATACATTTTTATTATTTAATATATTATTAAGCTAGTTAATTAAATAATATTTAATATTAATAAAGCCCTACTTTTTTGAATAATTTAGTAACTAAATTAGTAACTAAGAATAATTTATTCAATCTTAGTCAACTGACTTAAATGAATAAATTAGTATTATTCAACGTCTTTGAATAACTAAAACTAATTTAGTAACTAAAATACATCATTTAGTTACTAAAATCACAACCCTGATACTAATAAATAAATATTAAGTATTAAACCGTAATTATTTATAAATAATTATTAATAAATGAATATTAAGTATTAAATAGTAATTATTAATAAATAAATACGGATAAATAAATAAATAAAAAGTGAAGGTAATGATTGTATAGAAATAAAAGTAAATGAGTGACTAATAATACTGAATAAATAAACGTTGATTTAAATAGGGAATTCGTTATTTTTAAAAAAAAATAATAGCTATTATTAACGTATAATTAAATATTAATTTATTAAAAATCTATAGATTATAAATCCGGCTTTAGGCTTTAAAACCCGGTTTTAAATAAACCTGCTTAAGCTATTGATTATAAATCCAGTTTTAGGATTTAAAATTCGGCTTTTATATACATTTGCATAATTTATTGATTATAAATCCGGTTTTAGGCTTCAAGAATCGGCTTTTAAATACACTTGCATAATTATTAATTATAAATCCGGCTTTAGGATTTAATTTATATATTGATTATAAATTAATATATTAAAATTTTATTTTCTATTAGATAGGTTTTTAATAAAAGACCATTATTCCCTTTTGCTTAAACTTTTTTTTATCACAGCATTTTACTGTGATTTATTTACCTTATTTTATATATTTTAGCTGCTATTATTTATTTTAACTTTTTACGGTTATTTATATATTTATTATTTTTTATTAAAATAATAAAATTTTATTTTTATTTATAATAGATTCTTTTTTTAGCTTTTAATCGGATAATATTAATAAAAACACTTTTGTTATTTAAAATGAGGATAATAATAGTGTTATTATTAAGTTATTTAACGAGCTAGATTCGGATTTATCTGTTGAAAATTTAAAAAACTCTAATAAAAAGTCTTTTAAATTAAACGATAAAAAGTCTAGCGCTTATATTATAAAAGAAAGGTTATTTACCCGTATTTTCTTATTTGTTAATAAAAAAAAAGACCGGGAAATGCTAGTATAATGTACTAGGTAAGTTATTTTTTTATTATTATATTTTTAATTACATCTTTATTTATTTACCGGCTAATTTATTTAGTTATTTATTTAATTTAACTGTTAAAGTTAAAGGTTTTTAAACCTCTAATTTTGTTAAACATTATAAGTCAAAATATCCAGCTATTGTTTATAACGAAAAAACAGAAAAAACTTTAACTAAAAGTAAGGTATATTTATATTTATATTTATATTTATATTTATATTTATTGCTAATTATTATTTTAAAAAGCTATATTTTAAATTAACAACCAGACCTTTTAAATTTACAAAGCCGTAAAAGGTCACGTAACGCTACTTTGCAAAATATTAATTATAAAAATATTGTTAATAATAAAATACTTAATTTTATTATTAATAATAACTTATTTTTTAATATTTTTGATTTTAAATTTTTTATTAGTTTACTTAAATTTTTAAAGCCGTAAGTATTATTTTATTTATTATTTATTTATTTACGCTAATATTTATTTAGTAATATTATGATTAATTGCTATAAAATTAAAACCGTTTTAAAAGCTACGTTTAAAAGCGCTTTAACAGATTTTAATAGCGATTTAAAATATTATATTAAAAATAACGGAAAATTTTTGGTTATTTTTAATATATAGACTTTAAATATGTAAATAGCTTTTTTAAGTATTATTTTTTTTTATTAATACCGATTTTAATTTAATTTATAAATTAATCAGCTTTAAAAAAATAACTAACCGGTATAGTAGATTAAATATATTTAAATCGTTTTTAAATATATTAAATCTTTATTTTAGTATTATTTTAAATAATATTTTTAAGTACGTATATTTTATTTTTTACAGTTTTTTATATTATAAATTAACTTTTATTTTAATAGTATTAATCGAAATAATATAAAAAATAATAATACGTTTTAAAAAATTTTTAATAAAAAACTTAATAGCGATATTTGTTATATATTGTATATTATTAATATTATTGTTTAAGATATTTTTAAAAAGTATATTTTAATTTCAAAAGAATAAGAAAATTTATTAAATTATATTAAAAATAATTTAAATAACGAAAATAACAAAAATAACAAAAATAATAAAAACGAACAAATTAGTAAGTCTATTTTTTATTATTTATTTTAACGTTATATAAATATTAATTTATATTAAATTTAATAAATCGAATAGGTAAATTAGTCGTTATAATTAAACATACTACAAAAATTAAAAATTTATTAAACGACGAAATAAACTAAACAAAACGCAACGGTAATTTATTAGCAAATTATAACGTTAAAAAAATCTTTTTAAGTATATCATTTATTATTTTTTATTTATTTTTTATTTTTTATTTATTTATTTATTTCAAATAATGCTATTTGATAGAATTTAACTTTTTATATATTAAATATATTTATAATATTAAACAACCTATTTAAATATATTTATCGAAATACGGCTAATTAAGAATTTTAAAATATTTATTTATTTTTAAAAAATTGGTTTATTATTAAAAAATTGGTTTATTTATAAAAAAATGGTTTATTATTAAAAAATCAACTAGGATTTTTAACATATATATTAAACCATTTATTAAATTATAAAAGAAAGTATATATTATTTTATTTAAAGGTTTATTATATATTTACCGAATATATAACGAATTAAAGACTTTTATTAAAAAAGCGGAAAATAGAATTTAACAATATCTATATTTAGTAAGTTAATTATTTAATTATTTAATTATTTATTAATTATTAATTATTTAATAAAAAGATATTTTATCTAGTTTAATTAATGCTGTTAAATTTAGTATTAATAAACTGGAAAAATATTTTTTACGTTATTTAAATTAAGACGATTTAAGTAAATATAAACACTATATTTTTAGCACTATTTTAAATTTACGATTTAAATTAGTTTATTTTTAACAAAGAGCTTTTTTATATTTTTACAAAAATATTAATCGAGATATTTTATAATTATTTAAAATCAAATATACCCAGTAAGTTTATTTTGTTATTTATTTGCATATTTATTCATTTATTTATTTAATATATATTAATATATATTAGGCATTTAAATATAAATACCCTTGCAAATTTATTTATGCATAAATTAAATAATCCGCTTTATAACGATAATTTAAATAATTATCGGTTAAGCGATTTTAATTCTAACGATAAATTTTATTTAAATAATTTATCTGTAAATATAGAAAAAAAGTATAATATATACTTAAACGAAAGCGTTTTACTAAAAAAAAGTAAGTTAATTTATTATTTATATTTATATTTATATTTATTAATTAATTATAAACTGATCCGCTAGAATGGTGGCAAAATAATATTTTACGATTTTTTATTTTATCGATTTTATTCTGGAAATACTTAGCTATTCTGGTTACTTTAGCGCTTATTGAAAAGGTCTTTTTTATTACTAGTAATATTATTATTAAAAATAGAAATAGGCTAAGTTTAGAAACGGTTAGTTAGTTAATTTTATTAAAAAGTTAGGGAATTAAAAATTTGAACAAATTAAACAACGAAAATGTTAACGAATATAAAGAGGAATAAATATATGTAGTTTTTTTTATAGTTTATTTTTTATTATTTACGGATTGTTTAGTTAAAGTATTTATTTATTTAATTTTAGCTATATAAATTATTAAAAGTAAAATAAAATAACTATTTTAAATAAAAAAACCCCCGATTTTAATATAATAATAATAATAATAATAATTTATACAATGTTTATTTAAAAGTATATTTATGAAACTAATAATATGTATTAAAAAATATATAATAAAATAAAACCGCTATTTAAAATAAATTATTTTTAAAAATACTAGACTAGTATTTTTAGTATTACTAGACTAGTATTTAGTAATACTAGTATTAGACTAGTATTAGTACTAGTAAATACTAGTACTAGACTAGTATTAGTACTGGTTAATATTAATACTAGTCTAGTACTAGTATTTTTAGTACTAATACTAGTTTAGTATTTTAAAAATTAGTACTAGTACTAGTATTTAGTCCTTATACTATATTACTAGTTTCCAACCCTGACTGTTTATACTATATTTGTAAACGTTATAATCGTTATACAATATATTAAAAACGTTTAAATCTATTAATAAAAGTTTTTAAACTACCGGTTAAATAAAAAATAGTTTAAAAAACAAAACTTTTTACTTTGGCTTAATTTTTTTTTAGCAATACGCAGTTTAATTAAAACAAAGCGTACCGTTTTTAAAATTTTACAGCAGGTTGCAATTTAAAAGAAATAAAGCAAAGCTGCTATAAAATAGTTAACTTAGTTATTACAGCTACGGTAAACTTATTAAAAAACCTCGCTGTTAAATCGCGATTTTAAGTTTAAACTTATTAAAAATAGCGATCGTTTTAAATATATCTTAATTAAAACAAAGCATTTAAATTAAACCGTCGTATTTTAAAAGTCGGAAAATAAATAACTAAAATATAAAATATAAAAATCACCATACACATTTACTTTACTATTTTGTATAAAAAACCTTAGAGTAGTGTAGTATATTTTATATTGCAATAAAGAAAACTAAAAATATTTATATATCCCAGTTTCTTTTATTTATATATTATAATTCTATTTTTTTTTTTTAAATTAGTAAATTAATTAGTAATAAATTTTAACTAAACAAGCTATTTTTAAAAATATATAGTTTTAAAAATTAGATCTTTTTTAAAGCAAAATTAAGGTAATTTTTTTTAATAATAAAATTATTCGTTAAAATATTATTTAAAGTATTAATAATTTTTAAAAAAAAAAATAAAAGTATAGATTTTTTATAAAAAAATTATCTATTAAAAGTATATTATTATTATTTAAATTTAACGGATTTAAAGCTTAAAACCAGATTTATAATTAATAAATTATATAAATTAATTTAAAATACGGATTTAAAATTTAAAAGCTATATTTATAATTAATAAACTACGCAAATTAATTTAAAATACAGATCCAACATTTAAAAACCGTATTTATAATCAATAAATTATATAAGTTAATTTAAAATACAGATTTAAAATTTAAAAGTTATATTTATAATTAATAAATTATGCAAATTTATTTAAAAGCCGATTTTTGCAGCTTAAAGCCGTATTTATAATCAATAGATTTATAATAGCTTAATTTTTAATAATGCGTTAAAAACAGCTTTTATTTTTATAAAAATAATAAATTTTCTATTTTAATTAACGTTTTTTATTATTATTAATTACTTATTTACTTTTATTTTTATATAATTATTGCCTATTTATTTATTAATAACTACTTTTTAATATTTAATATTTATTTCTTAAATTTTACATTTATTTATTTATTGGTATTTATTTATTAATGTTTATTTATTAATGTTTATTTATTAATAAGTTATTTATATTAATGCTAGTTTATTATTAATTTTATATTACTATATTTTATAGTTTTTTTTTATGTAAAAGTTATTATTAGATAATAAACTTTATTTAATAATGACTTTAATATATTAATAAAACATTTACGTTTTATTAATATTTAATGTTTAATTATATTTAAACAAGTTATTTTTAATAACTTATTTTTATATACATTAATTAATTAATTTCATAGTTGTTATTTATTTAATAATAAATTTAAAATATTAATAAAACATTTACGTTTTATTAATACTTAATATTTAATTATATTTGAATAAGTTATTAATGTTATTTTTATTTTATTTTATATATTCATTAATTAATTTTATAGTTATTATTTATTTAAAAATTATTATTGAATAATAAACTTTATTTAATAATAATTTTAATATATTAATAAAACATTTATATTTTATTAATATTTAATATTTAACTTTATTTAAATAAGTTATTTTAAAAAGCCGTTTTTTTTTTTAATTAATTAATTTATAGTTATTAATTATTTAAAAGTTATTATTAAGTAATAAACTTTATTTAATAATAATTTTAAGCTTTATAAACAAATAATTTATAAAGCTTAAATTAAAATAATATTTCATTAAAAATAAAATGTATTTTTATTGCTTATTTAAATTTATCTTTTTTAATTCTAATATATTTTATTATTAATAATATATAAATATATTTTTAAAGTTTAATATTTTAATTTATATATCTATATCTATATATAATTAATTATTAACTAATAAAATAATGTTATCAAGCCATATTATTAACTAAATTAATTACTAAAATAACTAACTAATTTAATCAGTAACTAACTAATAACTAAATTAGTCTAACTACATTACAACCTTAATAACGCTAATATTAATATTAATATTAAACACAATTTTAATAACGATATTTATTTATTATTAAATAATTACTTTTACGAAAAAGTAAATTTATATTTAAATAAAAAACACAACGCATTTTTTACTTTAATAGGCTATTTAATTAAATAAGTTATTTTTAAAATTTTTATATGTATATTTGTAAAAGATTTAATAATAATATGAAAAATTAATTTAAACTAATTAAATTTTAATTTATTAAACGTTTTTATATTATTTAAATAAATTTACGTATTATAGCCAGGTTTGTTATAAGTTTTATAATGCCGGGCTTAAAGTTTTCTTGTTTTTTTGTTGTATAACGACTATTTTAACAATTTTTTTGCTTAATTAAATTTTTAAATGCCTGTTAATTTTTTGCTTTTTATATATTAAAAAAGATTTTAATATAATTAAGTTTATTTTATATAATAACGTTAATTAAATTTATAATTTATTTTGCAAAATATTATAACTTTCTTTTAAATAACACAAAATAATATGTAACGTTAATTATATTATGCGTTATTTAATTTATAGCTTTTATAATAATTATTAAAAATTTATTTTTATATCATATGATTTTTTTTAAAAAATATAGTAAAATAATAAATTAGCTTTAGTAAAATTATTCGAAATAATATTTTATAAAATAATTAAACGATAATTTGATTAAATATATATATATATTAAATTATGTGGTATTAATTTTAGTTTTTGAAGTTTTTTTTGTACATTATTAAAAGCGATTAACGCGTTAATCGCGTAAAAAAACGCGGTTAAAATTTTTTTTTCAATATATATAATATATATTTATATTAAATATTTAATATATTTACTATTAAAAGCCAACACTTATAAAAAAAGCAAAAAATGTATAAAAAATAATAATTTTCTCATTTTTATAATATAATTTAAATTTAATTAAATAATAGGTTTATAATTATTAAAAATAAATAAGCGATATTTTTTATACGACATTTATATATTTATTAAAATATTTAATTTAATTTAAGCTTTATTTATTTATTGTTTAATTATTTTTTATAGTTTTAACTTTTTAATTATTAAATAATTTACTATTTTCGTATTAAAATAATATAAAATAAAATAAAATCACCGTATGATAAAATAATTTAAATAACTGCAGACTAATTTAAATTATTTAATTATAAATTATTTAATTTTTGTATATAATTAAGGCTATGAAATTATTCATTAGTATTTATTTATTGTTAGTAACTAATTGAATAAACTAATATTATTCAAGGCTGCTAAATAACTAAAAATAAATTATTTACTCATTTAATAACTAAAAGTAAAATTGTTTTTTTATAATAATTAATATTTAGCTTAAATTAAATAGAAAAAATGTATCATTATTAGCTTTAAATTATAAAATGCTTATTATTTTTATAAGAGTATTTAAAATAGACTTTTAAAATAAAATATTTTAAAAACATTAAAATGCAATTTATTTTAATTAAAATATTAGTTTTTATTTTATATTATTTTATTTAACAACATATTATGGTAAATAAGAAAAAATTATTAATGCATTAAATTAGCTGTGCTTTTATTATTATTTGTAAAATTGAGTTGCTTTAATTTAATTATTATTAATTAAGTAACTAAAATATACTATTTAGTTACTAAAATCACAACCTTGTATATAATTAAATATAATTATAATAAAATTAAATGTGATTTTATTTATTTTAATTTTTTTAACTATTTTTAATATAAAAACAAATTAAACTTAATATATAATTAAATTAAATTTTAACATTTAATTATTAAAATATAAAATTTAAAGTTTACATTTTTCTTATAAAACTTTTTTTGCATAGCTTAAATAATTATTTAACTATATTTTTAATAATATTATATTTAAATAAAATTAAAAAATTAATTAAATTGATAATATATTATATAATTAAAAAAAATTCTAATTACATTAATTTAATCTTTAATAATTATATTTTAGCAAATAATATAAAACCGCTTAATCGTTAAATAAAAATTGTATAAAATATATTGTACAACTTAATAGCGCGTCGAAAAAATATATGAAAAGTTATTTTTATAACCTTAAAAAGCAAGTTATAAATCAGCTTTTTTGCAAAGCTTAGCTATTATTATATTTAAAAAAAATAAAAAAAATAGTTTATTAAAATAAAAAATGCGTTAATTAATATGTATTTTAATATAAATTATGTAATAAAAGGCTAAATTTTTAAAATTTAAATTTAAATTTAAATAAAAATCTAGCTTTTATAAATATAATTATTAATATTAACAAATTTTTATTTAAATAAACTATTTTTTAAACTTTTATACGTATATTTATAAATAAATTAATAATAATGTATATAATTAATTCAAACTTTTTAAATTTTATTTATTAAATTTGTTTATATTATTTTAATAAATTCACGTATTACAGCTACTTTTTTTATAAGTTTTATAGTACTTAACGCGAGGTTTTTTCTATTTTTTTTATATGACGAATAAATCAATAAATAATTTAATAAACAAATTGATAATATATATAATTAATTCGAAATAATTATATTTTTATTTATTAAATTTGTTTGTATTATTTCGATAAATTTACGTATTATAGTTATATATATTATAAGTTTTATAGCATTTAACGCAAGTTTTAACGCGAATTTTTCTTTTTTTGTATAATAAATAAACCGACGAACAAACCAATAAACTTATATAATTACGTTTTTTAAAGCCCGTAAATTATTTGCTTTTTATATAATAAACAATTATTCGTGTTATAATCGCGTTTATAAAATTTATAAAAAACGTAACTATAATATACAAACTTATTAAAACAATATAAGCGGGTTTAACGAATAAAAATAAAAAAAAATTAAATTAATCGTATGTATTATTATTAATTTATTTACAAATATACGTATAAAAGTTTTTTAAAAAATAGCCTATTTAAGTAAAAAATACGTTAGATTTAAGTTTTTATTCATTAATAAATATTATGTTAAATAACATATTTATATTTATATAGTAAAAAACAGCTATTTTTTATTAATATAATTAAAATCAGTTTTTTAAAAATAGTTTTTAAATTAATAAGTAATTATTAACTAAAATTAGTCGTAATTAATTAACTAAGATTAAATTTAATTAGTTTTAACTAAGTTAATAACTAACTAAAATTACGTTATTTAATAATTAAATTATAACATTAGTATTAGTATTTTTAGTATTTTAATATTTATATTAATACTAGTAAGCATTAAACTAAATTAATAGTACTAATTTTTATCTTTATTAATAATATTTTTTTTTAATTAATAGTAATAAACAATATTATAAAAGCTATTATTATAATTAAATAAATTATAGATTTATAATATAAAATATATACTTAATATAGGCTTAATATATACTTAATATACATTTTAACGCATCTTTTACTTAGATAGGCCGTTTAAGTAAATAAGCTACTTTTTAAACCTTTGTATGTATATTTGTAAATAATTTAATAATAACATATTCGATCAATTCGCACTAATTAAATTTTTATTCGCTAAACTTATTTATACTATTCCGACAAGTTTACGCTTTATAATTACCTTTACTGCAAATTTTATAGTACCCAGCGCAAGCTTTTTTTTTTTTTTTTTTTTTTTTTTTCGTACGATGAACGAATTAATAAACGAGCTGATAAACTTATAACAATATATACAATTAATTTATACTAATTAAATTTTTATTCGCTAAATTTATTTATACTATTTTAACAAGTTTACGTATTATAGCTACGTTTATTATAAGTTTTATAGCATTTAATATAAATTTTAACGCAAGTTTTAACGCGAATTTTATTTTTTTTCCTATAATAAACAAACTGATAAACAAGCTGACAAACTTATAAACTTATATAATTACGTTTTTTAAAGCCCGTAATTTTTTTGCTTTTTATATAATAAACAATTATTCGTTTTATAATCGCGTTTATTTTATTATCGGTTCATTTGTTAGCTCGTTTGTCGGTTTGCTTATTGGTTTGTTCGTCGTACAAAAAAAAAAAAAAACAAAAAAAAACTCGTATCAGGTATTATAAAACTTGCAGCAAACGTAACTATAATGCGCAAACTTGTCGGAATAATATAAATAAATCTAGCGAATAAAATTTTAATTAGTTCGAATTAATTAGATATATTGTTGTTAAATTATTTATGAATATACATACAAAGGTCTAGAAAGTGGCCTATCCACTTAGGTAGCCTATCTAAGTAGGAGATGCGTTATATAATTTTATAATGAATTTTTCTTTCTATCATTTCTTAAGCATATGCTAAAAATATGTTTTAAAATATGTTGTTTTAATACAACATATAGTAATATAACATATCCTGCGTATGTGCTTTACATACCTCCTAGTCCCCCGCCAAGTCCAAGTGAACCCCCTCTAGCTGTAACCTCTTTCCATACATACAACATTTAATTTAGCAATGCGTTCTAATTCGCGAGACTGAAGCCTTTTCTAAGACCAGAACCAGGACAAGCCTTCGTAGACAGGGATGAAGCCAGCGGACAACTCATTATAAGTTGTAAGGTACCCACTGACAAACACCTATATCATTAGCAACTTGACTCACTGACTCAAGGTAGCACAGAATTGATGTGACAAGGAACAGATTTCGAAGTGTTCTGCCCGGTGTGGACATACGGACAATTAAACTATAAATAGAGGCTGGCCAACAAAATATCATGGTGGATACGGGCCATAGAGCCACCAGGCGAATAGTTAATCAAAAGAACCTACTGACAGCTAATATAGTAAATATAAATCCGAGGCTGACAATAGCATCAATATACTTGGTGCAGTATAGGCTGGATGCTAGACATATACCAGGAAAAGTCAACCTGGTCGCGGATGCACTATCTAGATCACCAACACGCAAAACAGAAGACGGAAAAAAGTAGGAATCTAACCGCGAACGAAGTGATTTAAAAGGGAGGACGTGTAGTGGATCATTGAACTTCGTAGAAAAAGCCATTAGAAGAAAATTAAAAAGGTAGAATCATTACCTTGAAAATGAAAAATTATCGCGACAACGGCCCGATTCGAACGGACGACCCCGAAGGGATATGATTTCTAGTCATACGCTTTAACCACTCAGCCACGTTGCCTTTTCGCTATGATGAACAGCGATACCGGAATTGTCGTTTTACTCAATATATATTATCATGACCTGCTTCTTTCCGCCCTGTTTTATCATCTTAATATCATGTTTAGTGATTCGTGAATCAATGGTCTGTTACTTCGTTCGTCTATCTATAATCGGATACCATGCATTCCCATTACACATTGCAGGCTAGCCTCTTACTTTGTATACCATTTGTCGAGAACAATAAGTCGCTGGGCTCTGCCCCCCGGTCTTTTCCGAGTTCATCTTTCATGCGTATGGATTGTGGATGACGCCAGCTATGTCCGCGTCTTATGCGTCTGCGCAAAACGGTAACTGGAAACAGTTCGGGGATGAAATATATAGGCTAGCTGATCACGAGCTGAGCTTACATCTCTCCGTCTGTACTGGGGCTCAGGTTGGGCCGGCGTTATTGCGGAGTTCATCCTTTCCGGATGTAGATGAATAGCTGGAACGGGCAGGTAGGAAATACCGTCAGGGGAAGGCTTCGAAACATAAAGATGGCTGTTCCTCGGTATTACTTGGACCTTCATGTTCAACTCTTCTATAAGGGACGCATTTCTTTGAATTTTGTAATCGCCGGACCTCCTTCAGTTGATCATTGCTCTCTCCACGATGTCCATCCGTAGTAGCCTTCTTTTAGCTCCCCTTGCCGTTTTCGTTCTTGCGGACACGAACCCCAATGCGCAAGGAGCGTGCGATCCGCCTCAAGGTGGTGCGAATGCTTGCGGGCCCAATGGATCTGAAGAATGGCTCAACACTGGCCTCACGGACGCCAACGGATGGAACCCACCATTCCTCGACATCAATAGCCTCACACATATCAGCTTAGACGAGTACTATGCCGGAGTTGGAGCACCTTGCCAACAATATGATAGTGCTTTCCAGGCGAGTGGCTCGAAGTATGGTATCGATCCTGCGATCTTAGCCTTCATAGCCATGCAGGAAAGTAGCTGTAATGCTGATGCAGGAGGGCCCACGCCGGGACTTAGTATGTCAACCCGAATTAATGCTTTGATTTCAAGCTCGAGGCAGTCCCTCAACCCAGACCTTTGGCCCAAAGCCAGCGCCAATGACCTTGCTGATACCCCCCTAGTGCAGTGTGACCCTTCGAACTGCCAGAACGGCCAGTCGTCTTGTCAGTACCCAGTGCAAGATAACACTGACTGTGGCGCGTGGGTTTTGTCGCAGGGACTCGACGCTGCTGGAGGCAACGCCGTTCATGCACTCGGTGCGTACAATGGCTGGTTCACCGCCGACGATTGGGGTGCATCGATGAATGGTGGCAAGGGATTGACGGTAGACTACCCTTGTGGTCTTGGTCGGTCTTTCGGTGATCCTCAAAACTTGAATTATCTCCGGTACGTATGAGTATACCCTGCGTTCTATCCCTAAGTTGGTTCTTAAACATTGTACTGCATCTGAGGCTGACATTTTCGTAGTAAGTGAATTCTTGCGTTCCTTCGTCCAAAATCTGGGTTCTCGTCCTGAGCGATTACGGAAAATAGCACTCTGCAACCTGGAGCGGTATATTGACAAATCGCAGATGAGACCTTAAATGGATTTTTCCAAGGAAAGGACATCTACGGTGATGATGCGGACCTGGACGGGATGTATGCGTGCCAGGGAAGTTGTGGGGGTGGAAATGTCTGTTAGTTGGACGAACTCCTTGCTCTATGGGACACACTTGGTATGTACCTTGAACAAGCTCTTACTCCGCCGGGCTCCAGACTTACGAGCAGGTATTTAGTAAGAAATTAGTCCTGGAGTACAAGATTGCTTGAGCGCGGTTGGCATTGACGCATCACTTCAGTACGAGCAACCTCATCCGCCGCACTCTTCCTCAACTAAATCTCACACCGCAACGCGCTAAATACTAAACTCTTACACTATCACTCTGTTCGCTGCCAAATAAGAAATTTGGTATCAAGATCGTTATGTCGGTTGCGGTGTCAATAACACGGGCGTGAGTTGTATTGGGATCGCTAGACAGATCGTGTAGGTTGTTATAGGAAAGACAGTGCTAGACTAAGAGCTCGGTATAACCTAGGTAATTTCTTCACATTTATGGGTAATCTATCCCACGGGCAGTGCTATTACTGTCTCTTCTCTACCCAGGCTGTACCTGCTATTCATTGGTACGTACAGGTACGCCGATACGAATTTAGTTAGTAGAATAGGGAACAGATCTTTCATCAGCTGCCGCTGTATCAGCCACCGTGTCGATGCTATTTCATTTGGAGTATACATCTGGAAAAGTGGAATAGTTCGGGTACAGACAGTATTGAGGGTTATGATCCTGGTAACTCCGGCCGTGTTCCAGCGGTAGGCTATCGAGACATGATTTTGTTACTTGAAACGACTAATTCCCTGTAGAAGGAAAAGAACTCTTGCCGAAATGGCTTTCGATACCCAAACATTGAAGCAGCACATTGGGGCCAGTCAGCTACGTGAGAATCTACTAGCTCATAGCCACCCCTATCCTTAAACTTATTAAAACTTTATTCTGTATAAATAAGCTTTTCCAGAGGACATAAGAAAGGTTGGTAACCAGTAAATCTGCACACGGGAGAGAAAGAGGACAGCCTGTGACCTTCAGTTCACGCTTCACAACAGAAAAGTCAGGAAATCAGATACCCAACGTAGTTGTTCTGGATGTTCTACAGAGAGATTTAGTCGTTGTTACTTATTTTTACACAGGCTAGCAGAAACTCGTATAAATATCGTAAAGTCGTCTCACGCATATAGTCAGTAGACGATTTGCTGACGGGAAACATCCAAAACAGGCATGTGTGCAGCGGTCCATTACACCCCGTGCTTAGAAGAAGCATGCAACCTTATTACCTAAGACCTGGGTAAGGCGCCACTCTCGGAACCCCTTGCCCCAGGCTTGCCGAGATGCACGCTGACAGGCGCATGTGCATTACCGACATGTTTAAGCGGGGGGCATACGCTTTCACCCGCTTCTCATTACCTCAGCCCTGCGATGTGCCTTGGATACTGGAGACAACAGGCCTTCGCAGTGTGAACGGTTACAGCCACTGAGCCGGCGAATACACGTACCGGCATACCATAGCGCAAGGCTTCTGGCAGTTTAAAGTGCCGTATCATCAAACCTCAGCCCCCGCAATCTAGGGTTGTACTTACAAGCGGTTACTGGGCGGTTGTGTGCTGTACGCCAAGCGTAGCTCTCGGCAGTACGGAGTGTCACAATGAACCACTGACTTCATCCTAAGGGGCTGGAAGAAATGGTTATTCAGATGCTATTCGCAGATGAGCTTGGTCTTCACCTGCCGGTTCATTCCATTCGGAAGCCCAACATCATGCTCCGTTCGTTCGGTCCTACAAATATGTACGGAAGCGTCGTTTCCCAGGGCGGCGGCCTGGTAATGAGTTTACAGGCTGCTGTCTCTGGTTCAGTTGTCACTTATTGCCGGTTTGCTTGATCCCTTAGGACGTGTAGTTGATATGGCGAACCATGAAGCTCCATATTCCATGGCAAACCATGATGAAGAGAAGGGATTACACCGAACACAGACCGGGGTGACAATGTCTCCCGAGCTCTTCGAGAAGGTAGAGGATTGATGTACCCTCTTACTTTGCCTAGACAATGACGAAATACTAACATGCGAGTACAGCTTTACTTGACTCCTAAGGTTCCTCGTGCCGGCGACTACAACAAGCGATTCGCCAATCCGACGGCGCTTGGATTTATTGGGTGAGCCTACACCACTTTTCCGAAAGAAAAATAATGATTAACGGGACGCTCGTTGCTGTAGTTTTGTTATCTCGGCCTCTACTTTCGCCATGATTATCATGGGTTGGGGAGGAGCTGTGGGTCTGTCACCAGTCGCGTACGTGTGCTTCGCTCTCTTCTTCCTTTGATGTCCAATGTCGACTAATGACTGATTAGTGGTATCTTCTTTTTCGTTGGACCGGTGACAATGCTGCTTGCGCTTGTCTTCGAGTGGATACTGGGTAACTTTTTCTCTATGATGGTCATGGGGTTATTCGCCGTGTTCTGGCTATCATTCGGCCTCCTCGAGGTACCGAACCTCGCGCTCGGCGCTCCGTTTGCGTCCCCAACCGATCCAACGGGCACCGCATCGACCGAATACAATGCGGCCATTGGACTGTACCTTGTGGTCTGGGGCTTTGCCTTCTTCACGTTCTTCATCTTCACGACCAAGATCAATGTGGTCTTGGCGACCATCTTCAGCCTTACAGCAGTAGCAACTTGGATACTTGCGGCTGCGTACTTCAAAGCGTCGTGGGGTGATTATACCTCGTCAGGGAGGCTTCAAAAGGTAGGATTCTCTAAACTTCTTACATGAGTAATCAAAAGGCTGACGCCAGTGGGCAGGCCGGTGGCGCCATCATCTTTTCTGTAGCAATGCTGGGTTGGTATATGTGCTTTATCATTATGGCGGGAGAAATGCGATTCACTCTCAACCTTCCCGTTGGAGATTTGAGCCACTTCTGGCCCAGCACAGACGTGGAGTTGGCTGCGCGTGAGCATAGTGACTAGGCCACCAATGAAGGGAAGGGGAGGACAAAGGAAAACACTTGAGGGGAACTATAACAAGTAGTTGCGCTAGAGACTGTTTTACTGCTCTCTTTTATCTCGAACATATGATGGTGGTTCTTCCTTAGTGCCCTTTCGATGTTTTGTAATTATAGGTAAACGCTGAAGGAAGCAGGCTGAGAGGTCAAGTTGCATAGTAATATCTAACTACTAACGGGATCTTTCCAGTCCGTAGCACGCATGCGGTAGCTTCAATGACTTGCTGCTCACTACAACGTCTTATGTGAGACGCGATAAATTGGATCAAATCATTGATGCTTTGTAGAAGACGGCAGCGTTCCCTCCTCATAAATAGCCTATCCTAAAATATCAACAGCTCTCTGATGTCTCATCGTTGGGTGAAGCCTGGCCCACTGGTGAGCTTTTCGATGATGCGGGGGGCCTATTTCTGCCAGCAACTACCATGGGCTGTTTTCCTCGTTCCATTATCTGTCGGGCTTTCATAATGCCGTATCATGGCAATTTTCATTCGTTCTTCTTCAGTTCCACAGCAGTCGTTTCCGAATGATGGAACTTCCGGGTTCCGGTGCGAATAATCTTCAGCTGTGACTTGCAGTTTGGGTCGGGACAAGCAATCAAGGCGTCGGTGCTCATCCAGTCGTGCGCATGGGTCATTCTTTGCTTGGCAGCTAGTAGCGGTAACACGGATGCTGTAGAGGCTGTCAGAGTCCAGGTCGTCATAGTTCCGCGCTCATTGCTGACTTCGGCTTCAATTCACATACCGAGGCTATAAATACTGATCCCTTGTCCGGGCGGTAAATACATCATTTCGCCCTCGAGGGTGAAGTAATCCCCTTCCTTTGCACCGCAAAAAATGCGTTCGCCGGGCGGGCAGACAGCCTCAACCCGAAGGTCGTACAACTCAAACTCATCTTGACGCGACATAATTCCTAGAAATTAGGGCTTACCTCTCTCGTAGAAATAGGCCTATATCGTCTCGATGCTCTGCACAGGGAGATAAATGATTACCGCAGTAGAGTGTCCCATGCATAGCAGCAGACCCCCACACAGGCCGACCGGTGATTGCCGCTACCCCATCACGTAACGAGCGCCAGGGCGGACTTGTCCCTCCCTACAACTAGAGCTGGTATATACGGATAGTAGCTAACGGCGGCTAACTTGGGTCACATTTATTAGACTCGTTAGCGACGGCCGATGCTGATATTTCAACCTCCAAGACTATCGGCTCAACTCTCTTGGATCCAACCGCTGGTGGTATGAAACAACTTACTTATCGACTACCCTTTTTTTCTTGCTCCTTGGCAGATTTCACGCAGTCTTATGAAAAAGACTTGAACTTGGTTAATTGAAAGAGCTAACGACTATCATTACGTGCGCTAACTATAACTATTCATTCTTAATGAGCAGGAAAATAACCTAGTAAGGCTTAGAATCGATGTGCATGATAATCGGTGAAATTTGAGACATTCGAGTACCAATTTATGTTAACTATAAGCCACCCGAGCTCTGAGGTGAGGTATAGAGGATGAAAGTGCAAATATCTCATATAATATTTCAATGCATTTTCCGATATTCGTTGCCGCAGTCACCCAAACTCTCGAATAGCGCAACAGTCTTCTCATTATTAATCCCAAGAGCAAGCTCGTTGATAGCCTTTTGTAGTGCCTTGGTTAGTGTTTAACCTTTATAGTAATTTCTATCTTGGTGCAAGGTGCAATTTAGTGGTTGAAAGAAACGAACGCCTGAAAATGGAGAAACGTCCTCGGGATAAATGATTTAAGAAAAAATAGAGCACATTGCAAAAAGGCGGCTGGGACAAACCTGGAGGTCTTCATCGTCTAGTTCAAAGTCGAACACCGCAATGTTGTCCTGATCATGTGTCGTCACGCCGAGCCTCGTTCCCACGATGACTAACGTTTAGCTCTAGTTAGCAAGCTGGAATCTGTGGTCTCGATCGGGAATTTTCCACACGCAAGTGTCGGGTCTGCAAATGTATTGCGGATATATCACTCACCCGCACCGACTTGTGGCTTTTGCAGGAGCCATCTGATCGCTACATTCGTGAGCGTTACACGGTGTTTCTCTGCAATGGCATGGAGCTTTCGTAGTAGTGCCTGGAAACCCTTCCAGCCGCCCCAGGCACTGATCATGCTTAGGTACTGAGACGAAATGAGTCAGTTCTACCGTAGGAGGTATTGGAAAACGGATTTTGTTTGTGTCACCTTGCGCTGGGATGGTGTTAGATGGATGGATACAGAATACATTTCCGGGATTGGCTTGTCAAGCCAACGGCTCGAGAGGAAGCCGCCACACTGCATTCAGGATTAGCAGTGGGATCATTAGATTCGCTCAGGTACTTACGAAAGAACCATATGTTAAGAGCTTCAGACCGTAAGTGGCACACACTGCGCACATCTCCTGTAGTGGCCGAGAATCTATCACGGAGAACTATGGCATGCTTTATTAGAAGGTCTTGAGCAGCAAGGATGTTTCCTTACCTGTATTTGATTAGAGACTAATCCGACGGCGCCGGTCTTTGAGAGAAGATACTCGCAAGCATTTCTGACATGGGTGGAGTCGAAGTTGCACAACCCAATAGCGCCAACCAGCTCAGGATGGCTTTTTGTAATGGAGACTAGCTCTACTAGGATGTCAAGATACTCCGCTGCGCCGTACTGAATGTCCATCAAAAGCCGCCCAGTCCAAGGGAAAAATTGGATCTTACTCACATCATACCAGTGAAACTGCAGCAGCTCAACTCTGCCCCCAAGCCTCCTACATCGCTCCTTTACCGCTCCGAGAACCCAGTCGTTGTCGACCACTCGGTCTATTGGGCTGAAGACACACCACTTTGTGGCGGCAAACACCTTGTCCTTCACCTGCGGCGGTAGCCTATTTCGAAAGTGCCCATAGACAAGCTCCGCGTCTCCCTATAAAAGGCTAAGTTGAACATCGCCAAGTTTCAAGAAGTCACCAAGTACAGTATCTTACATAATGATCTGCCATATCTGCCGCGGTGAAACCATTTCGCAGCAGTTGCATGAGGGCCGCATCTTGCTTATCTGCGGATCCTGCTCCCCAGGCAGGAGACGACAGTTGCCACAGCCCATTAAAGAGCCGCGGCACCTGAAAAGGGCCCAAGGCAAACGTCTCGGCAGTCTGGCCTATAAAGGCCTCCACATGAGATAACGAGCCTTTGTCGGTATCACCCACAGCCTGGTAAGCATGATTATTTAGAAATAATATACTCAGAACGTCGCCGACTTGTCTCTCTGGCCTCCGGAAGGGATAGTCTAAGGCTTGCGGCTTAGCTGTCTGGCAATATTCGTGGCAATCCCGCAGAGCCGATAGGAGCGCGACGAGTTGCGTCTTAAGATATTCCGTCTTCGGCGGGTTAGATTCTTTCAGCGCCTGCATTGCTTGCACCACGTCACCGGCGAACGTTTGTAGGGCTTCGTGTAGTTGGGAGCCACTGGTCCAACGTGCACCTGCATCGAGCAATGCTAATGGAAAATACTCTAGACTAGTTGATGCGGTTAGGCAAGTGGCTACTACTTACGGTGACGATTGACTGACTAGGGTAATGATTCTTGGGCCAACTTGCACGAGAACATGCATCTTATGAGAGCCAAATACCTCACGCAGTCTGGTGTCAGTTCATCATCTTGGCTAAATAACAGCCGAGAGGCAGTGAACTTGGGACGTTTCTCCAGAAGTCGTTGGCGAATATGCTGGACGAAAGGCTGTTGCGTAGCCGAACCCTGGGCGATGAGGGTTCGCAATGCGGATCGAAGGTATTCAGGAGGCACTGCGGCAATGAGGACTCACCCTACTCTAATCTTACTCCCCTGACGTTGACTCACGATTAGAGATTAGGACATCGTCCATCATATTTCTAATAAGAACACACAGTTAGTGACTCGTACCTCCACTGACTGTCAAAACTCAGTACATACACATGTCCAGCCATTTCAGCTGCGTAGTGCCGGTCTTGTGTTGCTGGCAACTGCAATACTGGGTGATGCTGCGTTCGTCTCACACCCCTTGGTGTATCCAATACTGAGCGGCTTATCAAATGCAATCCTAGGAATAGCGAGGGGAAAAGCCGCGCTAATCCGAAACCTCTACAGCGAATTTATGTGTTCAGTAGCTCCGCCGTCCGTCTAATCGGCCGACTACCAACATAAACCCACCGGGTCAGTTTTGCCGAAGCGGGGGCTTATTCCAACCCTACCCAGACTAATCATAAGACTTGGAGCGCCTATACTTAAAACATAATTATATACTCTTTATTCCAAATATCAACACCTTGTTAAATTACTATGATGATTTAACTCCTTGTTTCATATTTATATTATTTTTGCTATAATTATATAATCAATAATTACAACCGTTTATGCCTAACGTTAAGTTGGGCTCTTATGAGTAGTCATACGTCTTATCATGGAAACTTAGCTTTACAAGTACAATATTGCTTGGTATAATCCAGTCGATTAAACTCGCAGCAATAGTAGGTGCTAAGAAAATAAGTGTTGAGAGGGAAGTTGTGAAAGAGACTGGACATGTGATATTTGACCGTCTTGATTCCGAAGGTAAACGGAAATGTACTGGAGAACAAGCCTTCGTAGCAGATCGTTATATTTGATTATTGTAGGGTCATCAGCCGTGTTCACTAGTGGTGCTCTTAGATTTACCTAAACGCTTCTGGTCTCGAGACAACGCAACAGATAACCTCGTTTTCCAGCAAAAACTCATTGGCTAGATTCTCCAGAGTAAGTCATCTGGGGTAGTTGTAATAAACTGTGTGTACAGACTTCAGACAACAGTGACTATGTGACTAAGTGCTTAAATTTTAATACATGTCTAGATTACAGCCACGGGCGTCCTAGTCTGGCGTAGAATGCTATTTTGTAGTTGCACCAGTTGGCGCGTCGTCTCTCTGGTTTACTTGATCGTGGACCTTTTCGATATCAATTGCAGTCTCAGATGAACCAAACACTGTGAATAAATATCAGTTACGACGGACGTTTCGGGCATTATAGTCCGAGACTCACAGGCTTCCATCTCCTCTAGTGATTTACCCTTAGTCTATTCCTAATTTAGTGTGACTAAATCTGTTGCGTAAAATGGATTGACCAACCTCCTTGATGACGAACCAGGCATAGATTACTAGAGCCCAATTCAAGATAGCAAATATCAGAAAGGTTTTCCACCCAATATTATTAATGGCACGAGGCGTAATCTTGAATTGGCGTGATCAGTAATCTTAGACATTCTGCGGGAAACGAAGTGCGAGCCTCGCAAAGCACTAGTGTGTGGGCCGGCATTGTATTCCAGTTGCGTATGATATAATCCCGAGACAACAAGAGTATGTAAGCGAAGACTGTCAACTAACCTGTGTGAACGCAAAGTTGAATAGCCATTGCGTGGCCGTACCAGCTGATGAGGTCAGCACGACAGTTGAACCTCTTCAATGTAAATGGCTAGGTGTATCATCCCTACCTGCGACGCCCACCTCCCGTATTCGAGACGGAAAGATCTCACTCTGGTAAAGCTAAGGGAGTATTTAGATGGCATGCACAGGCGACGGTGGGAATGATCGAGTCACATACCCAAGGCACAGGACCCCAGGACATATTATAGGCCACTGGTATATCATGTTAGAAAACACGATATCGCAAGCGTGACGAGGGGCAATTTACTCACTAGCCTCAAGGTATACGATGGCAACTGCGGCGGCACCAGTACTAGTAAGGGATTGATTGGGCTTGGGCGGATGTGTAGCTGTTAGCAGGGCGACAATAAACATGAAAGAGCCCATCAGGAATGCGCCTGTGAGGAGGGAGCCTCGACGACCGATCCTCTCTACGAGAAATAACAAAAAGAATAAGCAGGCAACGACCTTAACAAGCCCAAAAAACCCGCTGATGAGAAGAGCCTGATCGCCAGCCCCAACAGCCTGGAAAATTTGAGGAGCAACTACAAAAGTCAGCAATTACTCTTCTCCGAGTCATGATCCAGTAGCGCGCATACAGTAGGCCTGTCCGCAATCATGAGTTAGTAATTACCAGTTTTATAGTTAAAATATGGCTTAGTTTGGGCAGGTTATGGGAGCATGCAGGAGCAAATGGCATATGAGAGTAAAAGCTCTGTCAAATAAGAAAGAAAAGAATGCTTCGGAATACGCACCAAGCTCGTATTTCCCGTCAACTGTACACCAATCTGGAGCGCGATGACGAGGATGAGTCGAAATCGATTGACGGGCAGCAAACATTCCTTCCAAGTCAAACCTTCCGTGGCTAATTCTTCTTCGCGAATACCCGCAACGATCTCGGCATACCTTTATTATCACGTTAGTCTCCCAAGATCAGGGTTTAGGGTGAGCGTGGGAGTCATACTCCTCTTGGACCTCGGAACTGTCGCCGCCACGGACCCAAATCAGAGACTCCATTCCCTGTTCATGTTTGCCCCTCTTGGCTAGCCACCGAGTGCTCTCCTTGGTTAAGACCATGCCTAACCCTAGCACGCCACCGGGGACGAGCTGTAGCCCGATGGGTATTTGCCATTGGCGACTAATGGCAGGTACGTGAAAGGTGACGCCGTAGTCGACCCAATAGCTCGTCATTACGCCGAGGGTAAAGAAGAATTGGAACATCTAAACCGCTCGAGATCAGCATGCGAACTTCTTGTATAAGCAGGCTAGTAGCTGTGATCGTTACTCACACTTCCGAGCTGCCCACGGATCTCCTTCGGTGCCATCTCAGCGCTGTACATGGGGATTATAACGGTCGCCATGCCCACGCCAATGCCGCTGATGACTCGGGCGACATAGAACGCGACAAGCGAGCCCGTGTTGGCAACTTGTATGATGGCCCCGACATTAAATACGAACGATGCGAGGACGATGGATCAGCGACGTCCAAAGCGAGCAGTAAATGGCCAGACAAAGAAGCATGAGAAGAAAGCTAGTACGTCGGTTTGCGCTTCCTCGTCCATGCGCTAGGCGACATCCAACATACCTCCGGCCTGTAGTAGACTTGTCGCATTGGCACTCACGGTGGCCTTATTCTTCGCGTTTATGTCAAAGTCATGCTGGAATGACGCTAAGGTTAAAACGCCACCAACGGCACCTGTATCGTATCTGGATAGCTCAGGAATCAGTCCTATAGTCGATATATATAACGTGTGGGGACTTATGGTTTCTGGCCGGGAAAGGCAACACGTCGAAATCGGGCTGTTCGCACGATCAAAGCAATGCAGTGGTGGACAGACGTACGCGAAGAGGAAGCTGCCAGTACAGCAGAGAGCCGCCAAGTAGACGGCTCTGAATTTGCCTAAAGCCTTGCCCATGCCGCTAGAAAATGCCTGTAAGTGCTATGTAGATTCGTGTGTCGTGCAACGGGACATATCTTACGTAGAAATGAACTAGGCTTCTTTGTATAATTAATTTTTTTAATATTGCTTCATAACACAGGTAACCTCTGTGATAGTCTGTTTAGGTCGGCGGAAAGAGGTTGTATATATGCTCTTTTCGCTAGGCTTACATATGTAGTGCATACTCTGTGTAACCCAACATAAATAGAGTAATGGGAACCTTCTACCTTAGCAGCGGAGGGAGGGGGAGAAGATATTTCAACATATACATGAATATTATATGTAATTTAGCATCTACGAAGCACTGAAGGGTTACCGCATGTGATGAGCACTATTATGCAATCGAACTTCCTGTATAGATACACCGATACGCAGGGTTTAGACAAGGCACCCATTCCCTCGCTTGTGCACATAAACCAACCGCATTGGCTTGGCCTTTATGAAGCAACTTGGTCTTATCATATTCTGTACGATGGCTGACATGGACAGACACAGCTTCCAGCGACGGGGTAGGTACGGCAAACGTCATCTTCTACTTCTTGTGGGCAGCGTGGCTCGCGTGGATCACAACGAATGTCGTTTTGTTGCGCCATCCGTGCTGAGGTGACGAGCTCTCACCCCTGCCCCCCATTTGGCCAGGTGCATTGGTCTGTTGCTCGCTTCTCTAAAGAGGCTTCCTTCGGTGTCGGTAGGACCATCGTGATGGAGAGAGTGTTGTATCATGTGATACTGAATGCATATACATTGTAAGATGCCCGGGTTATGTCGTCTCTATAGGCTTCTGCTATACCTGGAAACAAAACAAACACTGTGGTTCTAGGGCAGACTAAATTACCCCAGATTTTCTGTGGACTAGTCATGCTAGGGTAGTGTATTTCGAGCCTCCTCCTCCTTCCCCAGTCTATCCTACCTTTGGCGGTATTACCTATGTACTGTATATAAAAAATGATGCGAACAGGGACGCACGAGAGTGGAGCTCTTGATAGTTCGACGTTACCTGGTGTATAGGTACATACGCAGAGGCCCATATGCTACGCTTCGTGTTGTATAGTACTTCGTAGGTTCGTCGGACAGTCGGTAGTCGGTCTGAATACGACGTGATTGGTTGGTGATCCTTGTACTGATAGTACAGGCCGATTTAGTTGGACTAGACTAGATTTCGTATAACCCATTAATAAACAAAAAGGGCCGCCAATGAACCGTTGTACTGAGGCTCATTACGACATTGTGTTCATATCAAACCGGAACTGGTGTAATATTGTTGTCTGGATGGGGATGTTTGACCGAGCGAGCAGAGCCTGACTCAAGAGTGAGCAAGTGAGAGAGAGAAAACGAGAAAATCGGAAAAGAGAACATATTGGCTCTGGAGAACTTGCCGCCAAAACTGTTGGCATTTTGCCTGGCTTGATTGGCGGGGTTCGGCTGTGGAATCAATGACTCTGCGGCCTTTACGTCCCCTACAAGCCGACGATGAGGACGACGACAATAACGCAGTAAGACAGGCCTTGCAGGCCGGGCCGGGTCCTATTGCTTCGCCAGCAGCGCCGTTTCAGGGGAAACGTGCCACTTGCTCCCAATGTCGAGTTCGCAAGGTCAGTGACCGCCCAAGGCATTACTGATGCCAACCCAAAAAGTCCTTATTTAACGCCAAGACGCCCCAGGTGCGTTGTGACGGCAGGGAGGGCCTCTGCCAAAACTGTGCCCGCCTGGGCTTCGAGTGCTCCTTTCAGCAGTCGCCGGGCAAGGCACGGGGCCAGTATGCCTTGAGGCTGCCGGAGCGTCGAAGGCGTATGCAGGCCTGTATCCATTGCCATCTCAAGAAGACGCGCTGTGGTGGCGAGCTCCCGAGCTGCGCCAACTGCGTCCGCAAGGGGCGGGACTGCAACTATCCGCCAGGCAGAAAGCTAGGCGCGCTGACTCATGGCCGCCCGTCCACTGTATCTGAACGGGAGGTACCCGCGCAGCAGACGGTCGATAACGACGACGACGACGCATCATCCCCTAGCCGGGATGTCGGCATGGCGGAGACTACCGGGGCTCACTTACCGGACCATGCCACGGCCGTGGAGCAGACGGAAGACTACTTCCGCTACCTGTATCCCCTCCCCTCCTTCGCGTTCCTGCATCGGCCGACCGTGATCCGGCGATGCAGAGACGGCACGATCAACGAGCCCCTGAAGCTCGCCATCTGCGCCATCACGTCGCTGCACCTCCAGCGGTCCCTTCTCTGCCACGACCTCTGGGCCCAGCAGGCCGAGCAGCTCATTCTGCAGCAGATCGGCCGGCCGTCCATCTTCCACCTGCAGGCCCTGCTGCTCATCGTCCGCTACCGCATCGAGAGCGGCGAGTTCCCCACGGCCTTTATGCTGGCGGCCCTGGCGGCGCGGACCGCCGTCGCCCTGCGGCTGAACTACGAGCGCGCCGAGCTTGCGTTCGTCGCGCAGGAGGCCCGCCGCCGCCTCTTCTGGGCGTTGTACCTTCTCGACGACTATTTCTGCGTTGGGCTGCGCGAGTTTGAGCTCTACCCCGAGGAGACTATCTATCTCCAACTGCCGTGCCGTGAGGATATTTTCGAGGCCGGGCAGCAATGCCAAACTGGAGCGCTTCGACCGGACTCCGCCGATAACACGATGGCTATGGGATTATATTGTGTGTTCATGCGTCTCGCCTCGGCGAGGCGGGCTATCATGAGGTAAGTTGGGCCCATGACAAGAGCGATGTGCTTACCTGAGGATGAGGGTAGAGAGAGAGCCCTAGAAACTGAATGAAGTGTTAGATTCAACCGGCGTGTCGGCCTGGGTGAGGAATCGCCCTCAACGATTGGAGATCGGATCCAACGATTTGCACAGGACTTAGCCGCTCTCTATGCTGCGCTTAATCCAGAGGACCAGTATTCGGTCTCGAATTTGATTTCGTGCAAATGGCAAGCCCAGTTTGTGATGCTGCACAGTAGGTCACGTCCGGCGCTGTCTTTCCATTCGTCCCCCCCCCTTCCCAGCGAGCCAGCATGATCTGATGCTCGATATTCAGCGTCGTACCACCAGTGTCACTGTGACTTATTTCGCATGTTTCTGAATGGGTACAGCGAGGCGGCACCCTCCGGGCTTCTCGAAAGCATCCGGCCCCGAGACTGCACCGCCATGCAGGCCAAGTGCCTAGACCACGCTGAGAAGATTATCCAGATTCTAGCCGACTTTACCAACCACGGCGACGGCCAATGCCTCCTGGAGCGCGACGCGGCTGTATGTGCATTCGAGAGCGCACGTCTCGTCCTATTCGGCGCCCGGCTCTCGTGCGCCATCTCGGCGCTGGACGTGGCCCTCCACAAGGCCCGCGAGATATCGCTGCACGTCATCGCCAAGTTCTTTCCGTACTCAGCATCCACGCGACCCCTGGTAAGCATGAGATCTGTCCATGTTGCTTCGTCTGTATTACTATCTATGCTGTGAAAAAACACCGAACCACCCACCCCCTTGCTGACCGGGCAAAATATATTATGGGTAGCGAACGAATCTGGAGCACCTCATCTCGAGCTACTCGGTGCGCCTGGCGCTGCAGACACGAGAGACGCTATCCGAGCCCGAACCGGTGGCGCCCAGCCCCTCGTCCAAGGTATCGCAGTACGCCAACTCGCGGCAGCGGCTGTCCGTCCAGAGCCTGCTGCTGCAGTCCGACTTTGCCGACGACAGCCACGAGATCGCGGGGCCGCTCGGTGCGACGACGGGCCAGGAGACAACAACCACGCGAGCGAGGCCGGCCGCCCCGGACAGAGAAGAAGACCACGAAAACCCATCTCGCGTCCCGCCGCCAGGCGTTATCCCTGTGGCCGTCTCGCCCGGCCCGGCAGCACCGGCCCCTCACGGTAATACCAACCCGCCGCAGGCTTCTTCTCTGGACATAACAACTATCGATGCTCGCCGGGAAGATGCCGGGCTTATATTCAACCCCTGGGTAAGTGAATATCAAAAATTTTTTTTGATTTCCAATTGTAGGATTCCGGAGCAAGAACTGCGTATTTAGTACGGTTCAACATGCACTCCTAAACCTTTGAGGACCTTATCATGAGTGAAAATTACTGACGCCTGATCCATGAAGATGGGGTTTACGGGGAACGAAGATTTCTACGAGCTCTCCGAAGGGCTCAATGAAGAGTATTAACTCGCTAACGCGGTCGCCGGCTGGATTACAGTAGGTATTCAAGTTGGCGCGCCAGCCCTTCTTGTAGGAAACGGAATAAGTTGGCGTTGGCGATATCTGTAAATGCCACAACTCTTATTCTTGGATTAAAACATAAGCTGTAGCAACTTCATGCCTTCTCAAACGCGCATCGCAGTCAAACAAGTTTGCACTATCGTAGCCTGTTTTGCAGTGGTTATTCGGTGAATATATATATATATATATATATATATATATATATATATATATATTAGCAATGTATGTAAAAGCATGTTCCTCATCAATGACTCCGTTCCACTTATGCTTAAGTGTGCAGTGCTCCTTACTGTTCACTGAGAAGACGGCTGAGATAGCCTAGCATGCAATAATAATAGCTGCATACTGATAATAAAATTTACTAGGGACGCTGAAAAGCTGATAACAGACACGCCCTGGTCTAATGGTAAAACCCTTTTGACTCCTTTCTTTGTGATACTAGGGCGCCCAGTAACTCTCACGCCAGAGGCCTATTCCTAGGTCTACCATGGTCGTCAAGGCCACGTTGCCCATTAGCATTAGGCTGTCATCTGGTTGATGACAATATCTCCTCCATTGACGGGAGAGCCTCGCGGACAGTGGAGAAGCTCTCATCAACACGTCTTTCATTACTACAATGGTCAAACGATTGAAGCACGGAATCAGAAACGTCCGCATCGGTATGGCTTTCGACATCGGCATCCGAATAATGTGCATCACTTGACTCAGATACTATATCTTTGCTAGGGTTTGGTGGTGGCGATTTCACGGAAGCCATCCTACCGAAGTCGGTCTCTTCGGTACAACTCAGTGGGGGGGTATTTTTAATAGCAGGTTCGTTAGAAGGGAGGCCGTCTTTGGGTCCCATTGAAGGCGTAAGCGGCTGAGAAAAGTCAAATGAATCCGTCCCAGACGTAGAAGATACAGCTGGGCCTGTTTTAGGCCCGCTTAGAAGAGTATACTGCTTAGGAAGCTTCTTCAGCTTCATTTTAGGCTTCCCACGGGGATGACGCAGCGCAATTTCAAGTCGCTTCTCCTCCTCCTCTGTCTCGTCATCTGTAATTTTGTAGGGGGATTCGTCGGCCAGACTGTAATGGTAGGGATTCAGTAGATTGCTGCCGCTTGATCTTCGATGGCGATGTTTGAGGTTCTCCTTGGACAAAACGCTTATGATTTGGGTGCATGCGACGAGCGGTTCATGGGTCCCCGTTGCCATCTTCCGCAGGTTAACCTGGCTTTTACTGAAGACAACGCGGGCCCGCAGTGCGTGGACAGCGCGGTCGAGAGCTAGCTCGATGGCGCAACGATCCCGTATGCGAGACAACTTTGGCCACGTCGCGCGCTCGCCAAGGAGACACGAGCGAGTCATAAACTCTGTTGTTGGATTCCTAAGGATATTGGGGAGGTCAAAAACTCCGATGGCCGGTAAAATATTGATGTCACCCGAATATTTCTGGCTCAGAATCGACCGAAGCTTGCTAACTAGATTTGGGAAAATACCGATTTCAGCCATAAACTGCATCCTATGTAAGGCCTCGCTCTTGGCAAGAGACGTTATGGTATGCAACCAATCGGACTCCTCCTTATCGATGACCGAATGACGGACGTGGATAGAAGGACACGGTGTGTCATCTTTGGCTAGGAATGGGACGACGTGAGGGTTCACTTGTGAGACGATAAAGTGATTGACGTTGAACATCTCGGCGAGCCTCGTCATAGGGAGGTCATTGTCGACAGAACCATCGATCCACATCTGGGGTGTTGGATTCCAAGGACTATGTTTTCCCGTTAATGGATTCTTAACGAGCAGCGCGGCGGCGCTGAAGACGAGCGGAACGGAGCAGGAGGCAGCAACCGCGGACCAAATCATAACGTTGGGCGCCGTGACATAATTGAGCAACCGAGGAAGCTCGTAAATGGATGCCGTGGACACACATATATTGCATATGCGCCTGGTCCGGTTGTAGGCTTCTTGAAAGGTGATATCACCAAGTAGGCCCCGCATGACGCGTGTCAAGTGCTTGATATCAGACCAATTGCCCTCGGTGAGCAGCCTCCGCAGATGATCGAGGAGCCCGTCTTCATTTCCGTGTTCTTCGAACACGGCTAGGTCGCCGTGGGGGAATTCTTGGATAACCTGAGGAATCTCGTCGTCTGTCTTAGCACAGAAAACTGCACATACAATGGACCCGGCCGAGGCGCCGGAGATGATGCGTGGGAGTAGTTTGGCCTCAAACATGGCCTTGAGGACACCGATATGGGTCATGCCAAATGTACCGCCGCCACTCAGCAGAAGGGCGCTTCGACCGAAGCTCTGGCGAGCATATAACATGGCATCCAGCAAATCTCTGGGCTCAAGATCGTCCGGTAGGTGATGGTGAGCACTCCGGTCGACGAGGGCAGTGATAGTTTGTAGGCAGGAATCGACATAACGCTCGATCAGCTTCTTAGTACCGCAATAGGAGTGCCGGTAGAGGTCAATATTGCCCATGCCACCGAGGTCGCGCGATAGAGCGGTCCGTATGAGGTGCATCATAGCGCGCATATCGCCGTTGGTACGGGCCTCATCAAGCTCCCGTAGGCGCATCTCAAGCATATCTGGGTTATAGTCCCCACAAGAGATGTCGGCCTTCCACTTCTCGTTGCCCTCCAATATGTCGAGCTCGTGAGCAGCAGCATCCCACTGGCTGAAGGATTCGGCATTGTACATGCGAGCACGGAGAAGCTGGCTGCGTTCATCGCGGCACCTCCTCTCTTCACGTTGGCGGTGAGTCAGACCATCTTTGAGATATAGCAGCCCGCCCAGGACTCTCGAGGCGGAAACAGCTACGGAGAGCGGGGGGCCTAGATGGGCACCGTGGTTTTTCGTCTGCGGCTTGCCCTTGGTTGGGGGAGGTAGCAACTGGATTTGGGCGGAACGAAGAGGGAAAATAGGCGGGAGAATGTTCATGAGAAAGGCCATATCGTCTCTATGGCATGGAAGAGTAAGGGATATGTAAGTGGCATCATTCGACGGGCCGTGAGAGGCGATGGAGGATGGCGGTGCATTACCGATCGTATCATGGGGAGTAGACGCGACTGTGGCCGAAGCTGTTTTAGTTGTGTGTATCGGTGATGGTAACGATCGAGCTCATGGCGGAGAGTAGGGGAGGTAGACAGGCAGGTAGATATCGAGCACTTGAATGATGGGGTTGGCGGAGCAAGTTGGCTGCTGCTCGTCAGGCTCTGATTGATAATGGGATACAGATCGGAGACAATGCGGTCGTATTAAACAAAGCAAGTCGAAAACTTAGGTGGATGCTATTAGACTAGAAAATGCCAGAATGTGAGAGAGAAGGAGACAGACTATCAGCCGACCTAAGGTAGTGTCTGTGAGGACCTTCGAGGGTGCTGTGCAGGTATGCAGCGACCAACAGCTGCCCGAACCACTGGGACGGCGGGTTCAATGGTACTGTACGGTCAATATAGGAGGCCCGGAGTAGACTTGGCAGAGCTTGGAGCATGTGAAATACGCAGCTAAGCATCCTATTTCATCACCTTCGCAGGGGTAGCAACGGGAGGGCGGGGGAGGGGGAGGGGGAGGAGGCTAATGTGGGGGGGCACCTGCACCATCTGATCAAATAAAGCAACAAATGACAGGTGCGCATAAATGAAAGGTTGCTTTGTGCCTAGTCGTAGTCAAGTAGTATCCCGTCTCTCACGCAGCTCAGCTGCCACGGTACCTGCTGTGCACTTGCTGTGCACCTGCTCCATTGTTCATGTACCGAGGTACCTATAGCCTACCTGAACTATGTACATATGTACCTAGGTAAGTTAAAGCTATACCGGCTCTTGGCAAACGATGAAGCTTGAGATTGTTGGTAGAGAGAGCGAAAGGGTGATAAATGTATGCCAGAAATCTCCGATAGTAGCTACAGTGTCCCTGCTCTATAACGTCTACAAAATCAGTGCTACTACAATCCATACAAAAGAGGCAACCTGATGGCGAGCACCTAGTCCTGCCACGTTGACGGCCCTGCGTACTTGCGCAGTGCACGAATCGGGTGACACACCAGCTGACAAGGATACATGTCATGCGTACTCTAGCATCGATGATGATCCGTGCCATGAACACCAATGACATCTTATCTTATGCTGTAGGCTGTTGAGTCGGTATTCCGATGGCCCTTTCCTCCGATAAGGCACTACTCGACTCGGACGACTGCGGCATATATGCTTATGGTAACTGGTACAATGACCAAGTGTTGGTTCCCACAATGGTGGTTTGGGCTTATTTTCTACTATTTGGAGATGAGCCAGAGACCATAATTGCTCGATATCTCAATGTTCTAATGGTTGGTTGGCAAAGGGGGCGCATTTAAATAGCATAAGCATATGTGGGTTGCTCAAGGTGGTGATCACCGACTAAACCCTGCCCAAACGGTCAGGTTGGGCGGCAAATAAACCCAACTACTGTAGAACCGATATTATGGACAGAATCCGTTCTAATATGTTCCGGGTGATTTTACAACTTCTACATGTGAGAGCTCCATCGTAACACGTTCAATGACTTTGGTAGGCTGCTAGAGGAAATATGCCGTACCCTCGCTCCTCGCTGGGACAGTACTTTATGACGAATCTAGGACATTTGTGGCGGGAGTAGGTGTCCCGCCAAGGCGGATGAGCTCAGTGCCAAAGGCGCCTATAGCGTTTCTCACTATATCCTGCCAAGTTAGTAGTGCCTCTACCAAAGTTGGAAAACCTTCCAACTAGCCCCTTTAAATAGGGGTCGATGTCTAGCTCATGATTGAAAACTCAACTACTTCACCAGAGGAGCGGGCAAAATTGATACTCGGAAAGCGGCGCAAGCATGTAGATGACGGGTTCTTGGTGGGACTTACGTTTACGGATCACATTGCGTTCTGTCCAGAAATGACCAGCTCCCGGGACCTCTACGTATCGGCACTGCGATGTTACTGCCCCGGAAAGCCGCCGAGTCCATTCACGGATCTTCCTTTGAGTGATGAATCCGTCTTGGTCCCCATAGATGATCAGGGTCGGGTTCGCAATGAGTGCGTCTGTAGTAGACTGACCTCCCGCCCCGGATCGCCGCAACCAAAAGGATGACAAGGAATTGGTGAAAGACATTGTAGCTAGTTTGGTCACCAAGCCAACCGGTGGAGAGACGATGAGATAGGCACTTTGGAAGGCGATTGGGCCTTCTACTTTTTCCAGGCAGTGACCCTTCTTCTCGTCACGATCGCCGTCATGTGGCCATTGAGAATATCCTTGGTACACCAGCTTTGCCCTCATAAGTAACTCTCGGACGCTTTGCCGAATTCGTTCTTCACGCTCGAACTCAACCATCGTGTTTCGATCATGGCTTCTCCGCGAAACATCTTCGTTCCCACCAACGCGCACACCAAGCGACCTTCTCGGCGAGGCGGGGGCGGCGAACAGAGCATTCTGCTCTTCGGCAAAATGCTGGGCGCGCAGGCGAATGTCGGCTTCGGCTGTATTTATGGGTGGGGTTGCGAAGCAAGACATGACGGTATCGAGTGGAGGCAGACGAGTCGTAACCATGGCTCCGTATGAATAGCCCGCAAGAAGCAGTATGGGTGACTGGCGTCGGTCAACAGGACAAACAGAGGGCGGAGGGTGTAGATGATGAACGTAGTAGGCCGTAAAGCCAACCACGGAGATGTAGTCGGCCTGCTCAGGCTTGGATGTCCAAGAAGTATGTCCTTCTGACGACGCTGCGCCTCTGTTTCCCTCCAGAGGTAACGGTTAGCGAGATATAACGGGCAGCGCGGGTGAGACGGACCTGAAATTGAATGTTGTAACGAGAAAACCAAGTTCCAGAAGCGTGCCAGCGACAACGTTGACTACGGGATCATCGAAGCAACCCCCCAGGGGTGCGTACGGGTGAGCAACGATGGCGGCTTGTCTTGACCAAGGCGTACCGGCAGGCGACAGGTTGCGCAAGCATTGCGGATGATAAACGCGACAATCGAGCTTGGTGTCGTCGTGGATACTAGGGAGCGTGAACCTCAAGCTGGGTTGTGGAAGCATGATTGACTTGGTTTGCCAGGATAATACATGGTGCAAGGCAGGACGCGCGAATAATGCCCGTTACCTCGCTGGCCTAGTATAATTTCTGTATGAGCAAATCGAAGAGGCTTCAAAGAGCGAAAGACAGGGGACACATGTTTATATATATAGAGGTGTATACAACAAATTCAATAGGTAGGTAATTTAAGGTGGCTACAGGCAGTAAACCTGTTGATATTCGAAAACAAACAGTTTTAATGTATGCAAGGTACTATATACATAGGTAGATAAGGTGAAATGCCTAGCATGTGGCATTTGATGTGTAAGGTTGAGGCTAGGTGTTGGACACCTACAGGCAATCATGCATGCCCCGATCTAGTCTAGATAAAGTACGAATTGTACGAGGCACGCGGCCGTAACTATAGGACCTCCTTGGTAATGAATACTGTGCGAATATAGCTATTCCTCATACTTCGTACTTGGGATTAGCCCTGACTTTGGAGACCTAGAAATACTCCCCACATTACTAAAACTGCTGGCTTGGGATGGCCTTGTTGGCCCTGATGGCCTTGATGGCCTTAGATAGCCTCGAAAAGCCCAAAAATGCAATAATATCAAGAGTAGCACTATTACACCGCCTTCTTTTTTGGGAAATGCCGAGTGCAATGCTATACTAAAATTCAGTAGATAATGCCCTATAATTATAATGGATTTAGTGGGCTTATGGTGCTATAATTATAGTAGGCTATAGTGGGCTCATGGGGCCTAAAATAGCTGCACGGTGTTCTAATGCCAAGGAGGTCCTATAGTTTCGGCCGCGTGCCTCGTACTGTAGTCTAGATAGCTAGAGCATAAGAATTCCGTTTTAGGTGTGCAATGCACTGCTGCACAGCGCCACATTGACAGAGGCGCGTATAGCTTCCCAGCCACACACTTGACTTAGTATAACACAAACTTCATACACACTTGTAATATTGCTATGCTGGTACAGTAACATTTCTCAGTATCTATAATAGACACTATATTGTTAATTCATTACTGTATAGCGATTTAGAAGAGACTTCATGCTAATACTGTGTGAACAAGTGTGTACTAAGACTAAGTACATATTATTTAAAGTGCAGATAAATATCACTTGTTGCTCACCACGCACCCAGACAGATCAAACTGCAAATAGCGTAGTTATCATATAAGGGATCGCTGTACTATACTACGGGGTCGAAGTTAGAGAGATATAAGGGAACACTCGATTTACTAGCTAGCTATACAAGCAGGATGAGAGGCGCCGTTTTGGGGTGAGCGGGGGGCCACCTAGTATATAAACTATCAACCGCCCCTAGCTCTTTGCTCCTATACTAAACGAAAAGTGCTGTTATTGGTGAGAACAAAGACGTGACCTTTACATGTAGCCCATAGTGACACTATGCCTACATGGTATATTGCTACAGTAGATGTAGGCCATGTTGAAACTCTACGTACAACTCAAAAGTACCACAGGAGCCGTTCGTTTACGTCGTGTCATTGATCTTCTTCGTCTTTCAACTTTGCGAACTTATCAAATCAAATCACTAAACTGTTTGATTGTGGTGCCATGGCCGAAGTCTTTATAAACAATGAGGTAGCCAACCTCTGCCACATACGAAAGTGAGACTGTCATCCGCCCTGCCCTACTTCCCGTTCTCATGCTAATATCAAGGACATGAACCTAAATGTCACCATAGCCGCACCACGACACCATCAAAGAACTCCTTAGAAAAAAAAGAACAAGGAAGAGATAGCGCGCCTCGTCCACGTTAATAAACAGCCAGGCCCAAGATTTGACCTCCCCCTAGGAGCCAGCAATCCCTAGACCGACACGGGTCCCGAATCGATCAGACGCCGTCTGCCTCTCTCCTCGCCCTCCATCGCGTTCACGGTCCACGGTTGCTCGCATCCGTCTCCCCTCCATCAGCCCTCGTAGACCACGCTTTTGTAGCCCAATAACACTACTTAGCTCTCCACTCCAAACCTCTTTTATTACTCCACGCTCACTATCTTCCACCTCGCTGCCCCACTCACTTCCTGAAACGCTCGTTGTGGCGCTCAGTTCAGCACTCCCCGGTCGATTGGTTGGTACACTCGTGTTGATTCGGAGGCCATCTATCCCACGGGCCGACTCATCCATGCCAGGCTGTGACACCGACATGGATCGGCCATTGAGGGAGTTGACGCTACCACCAGTCGTGAGAGGTGGGTCCGAGGCAACGAAGAAATTAGGATTCATGCTACCATCAATGCCTCGGCCGCCACCTGCAGCCATCGCAGTGGCATTGAATACGGCCGCGGCGTTGCGCGAGTCGAGCAGAGCATGGAGACGCTCTACTACGGCTTCTAGTAGGCCATCAATCTTGTACGGGCGGGCGATCTGGAGGAGAGAGCATAGGATCTGCGGTGTGCAAAGTGGGGATGACGGCGGGGGTAGAGACGATGTATAAAGGAAATGCAGGAGCGCCTGTACAGTGAGATATGTGTGTGGAAGGTAGAGACACCGAGGCCGGGAACTGGGCGACAAAGAAGCTGGCGTAGGAGCCGAGTTGATGGTGTTGGGATCTATGGTGCCGCTACCGCTTGAGATAGACGTGCCCACACTGCTGGGTGGCTTCACGGAACCAGCAGACGAGGGGTTTCCGAGAGTCGTGGCCAAAGACAGGTTGCTATCACCTGTGTTCCGGTTCGACTGTGTAATAGTCATGGTGGACATGCGTGTACCAGCCTGACTGGACATACCAGTCCTGAGAGTAGCGGCATCGCTGCCGTCTTGTGTAGCGGCTCCTTCACGAAGTAACTGCACGAAGTAGGGTCCCCATCTTCTGCCGATAATCCTGGAGTTGATTGGTATCCTTTCTCCGCCAATGCACAAAATTTCCATGTCTGCTAATTCCCGTAGTGCCAGAGCTTTCTCGCCCAATTCCTCGGCTGCGCGCGAATGGAACCTGCCACCTGCCGTCCAACCAGCCTTTCTCGCCAGGCTTAGACCAGGTGCTACATAAGGGCTGCTAGCAGACAAAAAGCCTGACATAGGTGCAGTTTTCCGCGGGTTATCATAAAAGCCAAATGCCTCTAGCTCAACCATACATATGTTAGAGAAATTGATACGGCGGTGGTTATAGTCATCGACAAGGCTCCGTTTACGGTTGCCCAGAATGACAAACGTGTTTCTTCTATTCCATAAGACGCCTCTATTCCAGCTGCCTTGGCTAAAGACGCTAGCTCCCGCATCTATGCGAGACCATGTTAAATTTTTCAGATCTAGCGCCCATAATGCATACTCTTGTTTTGAGCTGGTCAAATACGTGCCACTGACGACGAAGTGCGTATCTATGACGCCGCCATTGGGGAAGCGCAAACCCGGCGGTGAGTAGGCGCCTGACATAGGTTTCTCCGCTAATGAGCCATCTGTTCCCCGGATTTGAAGCTCGAGTTTGACATCCAGGAAGTTATAGTTCGAGTATATCAGCATGGATGAACCGGACTCCTTGGCTTCCTGGCTGATCCCCCCATCCTGACGGATCGCGTTATTAGATTTGCCAATCTTAGCGGTTACATTCGGCGGTAGAGGCGCCACTACGCTGCGGTACGCACCGCACGACTTTCCAAGGGGCTGTGTTGAGGTCCATTTTAGGCTACGTAGGTTGAACACACTGATCTGCTCGATGTAGTGATTCGCTCCGTCTTGTCCACCGACGATAATCATCTCAGCTCCCCCGGTTCCATCAATGTTAATTCCAATTCGGCCCTCGTTGGGATTCCCAGAGGATGGGTTATGTTGCAGAGCGGACAGGGGCGCTTTGTGAGATGAAAACATTGCTGATGATGGCAATATACAGGCACAATGAGCATACCGGCCTTGGGGTGTATCTTGGGACGGAATGTACGTCCATTTCTTTGTGAGAACGTCATAAATATAAATATCGGACATGACGATAACTTCTGGCTGTTGATCTTGGGACGCTGAAGTGGGCTGGGTGGCGTTTGGGGACATGCCTCCATAGCAAACCATTTTGGTGTCCCCAAGAGCACACATAGAATGAAAGTAACGGGGGGGCGGAATATCACCGGTGGTTTCGATCTTGGTCCAATGCCTTCTGATGAGATCTAGTTCATACAGATCCGAGGTTAGGGGAGCAGGTCGGCTCCGCGATAAAATTCGCCCACCAAATACATACAGCTTATCTCCTAGGATCGTAGTGGTGGCGCCTACTAGTGGGTGAGGTTCCCGGCCTGTAGTTCGATGAACATTACACATCAACCCAGATAGGTGAGCGGATGAGCCCGAAGTAGAAGGGGTCCCAACGGCTGTTCCAAGTGCTGGTATCCGGCTCGTCGAGTTAACTTGTGGAGAAGGGCCGGCAGAGTGTGGTCCATTGCTCCGAGGCGTTAGGTTCTCGCTTTGTGCTTCTCCGCCGTCGATTTTCACGCTCCTTGTGCCCCCCTGGCCGTTGCTCATATCCATGCTTCCACTGTACATTTGGGCTGGAGGCATCGAAGTACTAGAGTCCATCGTATTGGATCTACTCTCCATGTTGTTTATATTTTCGGGCTCGCTACCAACTAGGGTAGCGAGAGGCTGTGGCGGACTGGTGGTGGAAGTAAGTGGCGTAAGAAGACTTATTGGGGAAAGCGACGGCGGTGGCGGTGCTGGCAACGGCTTCTCTAGGCTATCTTGCAAGCTTAGGTTCCGGGCATGGTGTGACGGCTGTTGCGGTACCGAAGACGAAGACGCGGTCGAAGTTGCAGACAACGGTACCGAATTGGCCGTGAATGTCTTGAAAGCCAGTTTCGAGGGTGATCTGCCGAGTCTGAGAGATTCTTCGCGGGTCGGGATAGCCCTTTTAATACCACGATAGACGTCGGAGAAGATGTCAGAAGGCGATCTGGTTGTCGTCCGGTCGTGTTCTCGAAGCTCGGCAAGCTGAAAGTTATCGACGGCCTGCCAGCTCTCCCGGCGCCCTACTTCACCACATGTTAGTTCTGACGCTGACATTTTTCTCCTGCCTTTCCGCTCGCTCGGCTGGCTGATGAGCGCGATGTCAAATCCGACAAGGAGGATCAACCATTCAGAAGTGAGACGGAGAGGTGGCAAAAGGAGAACACAGTGCTCAAGGTTGAGTAAGTATAGAGAAGGGTGAGCCCGGGGGTCCATTAACCAAGACCCGATATCTATCCGATAAAACACAGGATACCACGCGGCCCGGCCCAAATGACGACGATGATGGGGACTTCATGGTTGTCAGAAGGGGCACGCTGCAGACAGGGCTGGAAGAGAGCAGCGGTGCCCAGTTCCAATCCCAACAACAGCTGCAGGGTCTTAGTGAAGATAGCCGTGATGGGGTATCGACACATATACACATGAACCTTCGAGTTTGAATACGCACGTACCTCTCTCCTCTACTGCGTTCGGACGACGTTCCCTGATCGAGGTGGCAGGGCAATTTTAAATTGGGTGGATGCTGACGCTGGGGATGTATCGATCTTCCCTGTCGTCTTAGGGGTTGTCGGTCACCTGCGCCCTCGCCTGGTGCGTTTCAACTTCAAAGAAAAGGTAGGATAGGAGGGTTGCTAGGAGGACAGCAAAAGTTTGACGGGGTCCAAGGGCCGCTGTTTATCTACAGAGACGGCGTTATCGATGTCAACGGCCACGAGACGATGAGGTGAGGAAGATGCAATGGAAGGTTGAAAGTCCCCATGGTGCCTGCGTGCCGTTCCTGATTGTCCTGAATCCTTATTGTGGGGGCGCAAAGAGAGCAGATGGGGGGGGGGAGAGGGCGTAGCGTGGCAGATGCGCTTAACCGAGTCTAGTATAGCCGATGTGGCCTCACCCGAGAGCCTGGCACTCCAGTCGTCTTAACATTTAGGGTAGCACAGTGCTGGGCACCTTGCAGGCTACTACTGTACCTAGCACTGTATGAACCGACTTTTTCTGATTGATGCATGCATATAATAGTTATTATGCATGTTAAAGTGCATACCCCTTTCCTATGTATGTCTAAATGGTGTCCAATTGCAGCCCGTCGTTCTTACATATCCGGTAGACCAATTGAAAGCAGTAAATATCCATATGTAGCCGTGCTTGCATCTCCTATAGGTACCTACATTGTAGCCTAGTTTTTATGGCGTCATAAGGATTTCTTATTTTTTGAGCAATGTATCCAAAAGACAACTTGCTACACGATCACTACTAAGACAGTTCTATGAGTTAGATCGAAGTAATTTTGTCGGTTAGTGGGGGGAGTTGGGTGAGTCCGAGTTAGAAAATTAAAGCCTGCTTGGTGTATTGTGTAAACGCATCAGAGCACGTGTGCTCCCAACGTATATTTGAAGCACATATACCTAGAAATTATAAGCTGAAACAATTCCATATAAGTGTGGATCAACACTAGACAAAGGGGTGCTTCGGCTCCCACCTGCAATAGCGTTTTACTCCCTTTTTTGTTAAGTTGCATTTGCTGGTTCCCAGCCATGACTCAGTCTCGCCCACATAACTGCAGGGCAGGCCCAGGCAGGCAAGCCGCGGGCCACGTTCTGCAAGGGTCAGGGTATAAGTAATGACGTTAATCGTAGCCCATGCCCCTCGTTTCGAAACCTACAGTATTCTATTAGAGTGTGATTATGGGAAACAAATACATCGCAATAAAATAGCTCAATACCGTCTCATCCGCCGCTTTCTCATGGTCTTGCAACTTTAGCACAAATATATATAATCCCTTTTCGTGATAGATTTTACATACTTAATGTTATAACGAAGATACTATATAGCAGTTTTTGCCATGTTTACGTTTCTATAGTACTGATTTTACTGCTATAGCTTTATGCCAGCGTTAAAGAGATATGCACAAACTCAATTATCAACGATTTTGGAGCGGTCAGTAATGATTAAAATACAATTCAGAAGCAGGCACTAGCTCCCCTATTAGTAAATTCTAATTACTACTATTTTCTGGGGAGTTCCTTAATATCAGGAGAACTGTGCTGGAGCATCCAAAGACCCAAGATCTGGCTGGGAGGCTTTCTACGAGACGAACCCGAGTTGCCGGCTTCGCTGAGATGATAACTATGTTTTTAACACAGAAACTGTCCGGACAGTTTTGCTTTCCCTGATTTCACATCTTCATATGTAGTGATTCACTACTGCGGCAGAGAAGTGAATCGGAGGTAGGGTTTGACGGTGCGGAAACCGGGGAAGAGCTCTTTGGCTTGTTCATCCTTAACACTTGGAGCAACAATGACATCATCGCCAGGCACCCAATTGATTGGCGTAGTGACTTTGTGCTTGTCGCCTGTCTGCAGGGAGTCAACAATACGGAGGACCTCAGCCGAATTGCGACCAGTAGAAGCCGGGTAGGACAGGATGGTGCGGATTTTCTTGTTGGGATCGATGATGAAGACAGAGCGGATAGTGAAGGCAATACCCTTCTCGTCGACGTTGGTGGTGTCTTGGTAATCAATCCTGTGGACGTGACAGGTCAGAAATGGGTTTCTTTGCTATCCCTATCACAATGCGAGCAACACTTACATATCGTACAGGTAAGCGACCTTGCGCTCCTTGTCGGCGATGATGGGGAAGGCAACCTTGCCGCCGGTGACCTCATCGATGTCCTTGATCCAACCCTCATGGCTGCCTAGGGTATTGGCAGACAGGCCGATCAATTTAACGCCGCGCTTCGTAAATTCGGGCTCGAGCTTGGCAAAGGCGCCGAGCTCGGTGGTGCACACAGGAGTGAAGTCCTCTGGATGAGAGAAGAAAACAACCCACTTGTCGCCGATGAACTCGTGGAAGTCGATGGGGCCGTTGGTGGTGTCGGCCTTGAAGTTTGGGGCGACGCTGCCCAGGCGTAGACTAGAAAGACGAGCAAAACAAGTGTCAGCTTGTCAGCCACGATTAGGCCAGCGCAGCGCAACGTGCTACGTGCTACGTGCTACGTGCTGGATGCTGGAGGGATGGAGTAGGCACTCACGGTTCGGGTCGAGAGTCACTAGACATGGTAGATACCAGTTTGAGAAACGTCGACGATGGGGTCTGTAGTGTCTGTAGTGTCTGTGTGGGGATTTCAACAGCAAGAGAGGATTGAAAAAGGGAGGGGGGTATCACGGATTAAAGGTCTATAGAAATGGGTAGTTAATTAAGATGCATGTAGTTTATCAAAGCCGAGGAGGGGTAGGTTCATCAGATATTTATCTATCACCAGATGAGTCCACGATGGCGCGATCGCCTTGCGTGATTATAAATGGAGGAGGGGGGGTGGTGCGCCCGCCATCCACCTCTTTCTATTCCCCCATGGGCATATGCTAAGGTACGACTGTCCCGCCCAACAAGTTCCAAGCTGTAAGCTAGCCTAGTGTTGAGGATAGAACCTCAACTTAGAAATAGTTCTGCACACCGGGGTCTTGACTTTTAGACTAGTCCGTGTCGCATATGCGCGGCTGTTGGGTCACCACATGCAGTTACTAACCAGTTACCAAACGTCCCAAGTCCAGGTTTGTTCCTACACAAGCCCCTCACTAGTCCCTTTCCGGGCAACTACGATAATTGCGTGCTGCCCGCCGCGATTGATTGGTGCTGAACTTGTACATCCGACCACATCCAGATATTGTCATTTTCGCCCGTTAATGTCATCATCCCGACTGCCCTCGGCATCCTCTCATTAACACCGACCGCATTTCCGGTGCCGCCGGAATAATAGCCGGCGTCGCGGATGTCGGCCGCCTCGCTCTCAGTCCCGACTTCTCTTCCGTGTTCACTGAGGTCGAACAAGCATAAGACCAGTCTGCATCAATACGTAATTACCAGTATAACTATACCTTCGTTCCTAGGACAATGGTATGCCATTCAAGGTCGGGGTCGCCACGAGTCCGTCCGATGCCTCTGGTGGAAACTGCCTTAAGGTGGTAGTTCCACCACAGACAATGCCAAGCTTAGTCAGTCCGCCTCTACTGGCCTAGAATCGTACAAAAGTCAGCGCAGTCATGATCACCCGGAAGAATAGATGTAAATCTTACTGCTATTCCGTAGAAGCCAATGATGTGTCCGTCCTCAGGCCAGAGACGTACAGATTTCCAGTCACTACGACGGATGTCGCTTGCATGGCGCGGGGGAAGTTGAGCTGCTCGGTTGAAACTGGTATGGACCTTAATTGATCTAGAGTCAGTTGCGTTGCCAGGACCATCGTAGGATTCATAGAATTCATGGCATGGGCATACCTCGAAACCTAGAAGACTGCCATTGCAGTAGTAGTTCACATCCAAGCCAACGATTCTCTCGCCATCGGCAGAGCTAATAGAGAAACTGTGTTCCTCCACGTCTCGATCGTGTGGTATTAGCTCCAATGCACTTTCATTTGTCCCAAGGTAAACTTTCGTCTGTCCATGTAAAGGCTTGTCGAGATCTACTCGCAAGGACAGAAGGTCGTAATTGTTGGTCCAGAGTTTGATGCCAGTAACATGTGGTAGATGACTGCCAGTAAAATCACTAAATATTTCTACCTGGAAAGGCCTGGCTTGGACTCGATCTGATTTCTGTTGTTCTGGCACCCCGAAAAACGAAAACTCAGAGCAGGGGATGTCTGGAAACCAGATGGCTGCATCTTGGAGGCTCAAAGCCCGATTTAGGTTATCCAAGACGTCGGCAGAGTCTGCGTGTCCGGAAATGGCAAGAGATACCATCTTGCAGGCCTTATCGAGTCAGCTTTCATCTGAAGGCACGAAGGGATCTCACCGGACAGCTTACATCGAAACCTCCTTTGATGTACTTGACAGGGTTCTCACACCTTCCGATAGTTTTTGGAAGAACTAGTCTTCTCTGAGGAATGTTTTGGTGCTCTCCAATCCATTCCGAAGGGGGGCCACTTTCACTCAAGACTCTAATCCCTCGAATGCCGCGTTGGTCTTCTGCAAGGAGAAGTCCAAGGATGCGCATAGTGGTGAAGGGAATGGAGCTGTGCGGCTGAAAATATCCGAGATCCCAGCAATTGCCGTTGATATCCCTAATCTGTGTGCCTGATATATAGCGACCTGTGAACAAATCAATCACCGAGACACTTATCGATGATAGCATCTCAGGAAGTGCCAGAAATCGCTCGTACAGTGATCTGGAACCTTCCGTAAAGCTCACCGGATATGGTTTTAAACCTCTGCTGGCAGTCACCCAGGTCCTCGAGTCTGACGGAGCATCCTGTTCAAACCAAGAACGGAGAGCACTACCATGGCAAGTCCCTATTCGGGAAATGAGGTTATGAAGAGCAGTCGCCAAGCCCCATATTCTCTTTCTATTCACGAGAGATGGGTGGTGCTGTAGATGTTGAACAAGGAAGAAAGCCTTTTTCCATTGTCCCTTGTGTTTCGAGTGTCGTGTAAATTCGAAAATGTAGTCAAATTCCCGCCCGTGACAGAACCGCGAATGCCAAAATCGATCAGGTAGTGGGATATTGGCAATTATACGGGACGATATCTTGAAGTTCAAGACATCGGCTGAAGAGAGATATGGGAAAATATAATCCAAAATCTCTATGGGAAGTTTGCCAAACGGATCGTAGGCAGTCACTGTTTTGCGAATAAACTTGGGAGGTGTGAGATATTCTCGTGACGGCTCTTGGTCTTCGACAATTCTGAGCAGGGAGAGTGTATCCAAAGGGTCAACGTTGTGGGACAGGAATATCGCGCTGTCTACATCGAGTTTCCTAAGACTGAACGGATTCTCCTCGCCGGGAAATGGTGGCAGTGGATAGAAGCGTGGGTGTTCACGCTGATAAAGACCGCCGTAGTCGTGGCCGAAATCCAGAGCACCTAGCTTAATTGGAAACGACCTACACAGATCAAATAAAGACTGCATGTGTACATCTCCCGTAGGAGAACTCGCCTTGAGCAGCTCCCAGCAAGAGCAGTGAAATGGAAACCCCCAAGCGCTAGGTTCGGCCTCGGAGGGGACTGCGAGTCTGGGCCCCCCAAAGGTGGTAGGCATGAGGTCGATACTAACATGGGTTTCCTGCCCTTCTGATGAGGTGACAAATATCATGTCCTCGAACTGGAGTCTTTCTCCGAGTCCGGACAAGGAAGCTGAGGTAGAGGTCTCGTCAAGGGTATAAACTGTAAGTAAGGTGTAAGAGACAGGTATCTGGACTGTTGTCATTCAATACTCACGAGCATGAAACTGATTCATCCACAATGGCGCTTGCTCCACTTCGCGTATACTGCCTCCGCATACAGCGCATGAAATATCGGGAATGGTCATCTTGTCTACGCAATATGCACGCGTATCCGACAGTCATGAAGTGACTGTGCCTGCCTAAGGTAGTGAGTTTGGTGAAGTTGACTGAATTGGAGATCTCTCTCACAAGATGTCTAACAAGCTACGTGAAATTAGACATAATCCACAAAGCACAAGTGCTCGAAGTGGATCCGCTTTCAAGCTTGGCCCCCTCTATAAAAGAAAACCAATCCACGACACGTCTACAGCTAAAGGTACGTATAAGTACTTTCATCAAAATTTGCTATATCATGAATATCTATAATCTTAGGAATATCCCCTGCTTTAAGCACGACCAGAGATCTCTAAACGGTTGAGAAGCATCATCAACAAAACTAACTATGTCATATTCACTTCCCGCACAGGAGAACAAAGTTGGGACTGTAGGCATTCCGCCCCTTGATCTCATATATCAACATTCATCTCTCAATCTCTGCTTTTTTTCAACCTTGCTACAGCACAGTTGGATTTAAAAAGAAAAGTACATTTCACTAACGGTTATAAGTACATGAACATACCGGCCATCGCCTTCTAGGTTGAGAATTATCTAGTGAATGGGCAAACTTCAACAGTCTGGACTAATATATTGGTCACATGCTCTCCAGTCATTGACGGTTATGCGACCGGACCTCTCCACTGAGCATTTTGTTTTGGATGGGATAGCCGTCGAGAAGAAGTTTCTCATCATAAAATGTGAATCGCCGGGCAGAGAGTCAAGAAGATGTATGAACGTCAGGTGCCGACCAACTAGCACGCTACCTTGGCAATATCAAATCGACCAGACATCGCAAATACGGCGCGATTGCTGTTGGGAAGACTGTGCGTTTTTTCGAATGGGTAGACGGAGCGCTTGTAGATTTCCAAAATGACGGCACCATCTACTACATCGGTCGACAATGCCAGACCGTTACTCCACGGCTCGCATACTTCCGGGATAATCATTAGAGAAGAGGTCTTTCTGCATCGGGGGCTCGTTTTCTGCTGCCTATTGGTCAGGTTTGATTATTCATTTTGTCTTTCGCATTGGCTGCCTTCATATAGCGAATAAGTTCTTCTGTATACGCCTATGCCAATCTCGATAATTAGAATTTAAATTTCTTAGAGAACTTACTCAGCAGGTTTGTTGATAAGATACCACTTGCCTGTTCCATGGCAATCCTCGCCGTGATTAATCAAAGTATGCTTCTAGAGCGATAATAAGAATTCTTTGTAATTATGTCTTTTTTTAAAGCCTTAGTCTTTTATTCATATTTATGTTATAACCTTTTAAATAGTAAATATTAACGCAGTGCTTGTAAATTGTACTTTAAAAGTTTATTACGTAGAAAAACTTTTTGTTATATAATTAATTATACAAGTGCTTTTTTAATCACTATATAAACACTTCTCTAACCAACTGTGTAATTGTAGTGTTAGGTATAGGCCAAACGCAAGCGCCGTGTTAACATCTACTATCCTAGGGTTTTGTACTTTTAAAGGCGAGCGATATCTAAAATTATAAGATGTTAGGGATGTTTCGGGGATCGTTGCGAAGTACGTTTTCTATGGGTAAAGGTAGGCACAGATGCTGCTGTTCAGTCAACTGACTGAGGAGAGGATGAGCTGAGCCTTAGCAAGAGTAGCGAATGCACTAAACCTAACTTGCTTGCAGAATAGAAAGTGGTAAAACCTAGAACCTATCAATAACCAAATGGAGAGGCTTGGGATGGTAATGCGTTCTTGCGTTTGGATAGTAATACCGCAAAAGCGATGAATCTGTAGTGCTCTCATTAGCTATGTATTCTCACATGTATCATTTTCGGTTATATAATTAGTTTCCCACAGTTCTATCGGTGTAGGTTGAAAAGGGTTCGCTTTTGCTGGCTTACACAATAATACATGTCTCAGCTTTAATTAGTCGACCCTACTCTATCAACATGATGCTCAAATGTCGTTGCTGTTGCAAGCATCTACATGAAAGCCTCAGAGAATGGAAGCATGGCTTCAATGACTCTTATATACCATGTCTGATAGCCCAAAATTCTGGTTCACCATGTTGTATCATTAGATCTGAGTAGAATATAAGAAATAATCCGGTATAATCCGACACGTTTGTGTTGATCTGTGCCTAATGCATCAAGAGGCGCGGCAAAGCCCGCATAGACGTTCAGCTCATATGAAGTATAGATTTAGTCCTGCATGTTTTTATTCTCAACTTGTAAGTATCTGCTTGCTCTGCTTCGCTGTTAACGGGAGGGGGGATGATACGAACATTGTAAGCCGGGAGGCGGGTGACGTGATTATCCGCCCGCTTGTAATGTAGGAGGTAGTCCGGTCAGTCTAACGTTCTCTTTCAACAAACGTTTAAAGCAGCTTCTAATATAGTGTCAACGCCGTGATATGCGGAATGTCGCTAAGCCTGTCTTTTCTCTACGAGGTTGGCTTGACGGAAGAAAAGAGTTGTGTGATGTATGCTGGATGTATAAATGAAAACCGTACTCGATGGACTCGCTTGCAAATTAAATACAACCACATCCCTTGAGTTTGAGGAAGCACGCTTGGTAAGATCCTACAAGGCCGATGCTTCCAGATTTTGAACCAGAATATGAATATGCCAAAGGTAGTGAGGGATACAACTGTATACCTTAAGGCTGAGCGTCCCTTATTTCCCAGGGGCTTTTTGAACAACAAGATGGCAACCAAACGCCGACCCGCGTACCGTGTACCAGACACACGCCAATCTCGGGAGATGTTATGGCCACAAGCTGTGCCACAATGGGACTTGCCCACAGGCCCGGTCGCCGCATTGCGAGTGTTACAGATTGTTGCAAAGTCACCCATGATGGCCTTGCCTAACTGTCGCGTGCTTGAGTACAGTCATCGCATAGCCCGCCAGCATCCGATTCTCCTTCGGTGGAGACATTCTTCTCTTCACATTCCCCCGTATCTGTAAAGCTATCGCAATCGCTGGTCTTGACCTCGTCACTTGTGTACCAGGCGCCGCAGTCATCACAATACCACTTAAGCAACATATATTCACACATTGTGCTCTCGTGCCAAGTTATCACTGCGGCCTGAGTCTCCGGCAGAAAGGGTAATTAGCAGGCGAGTTTGGCCTGAAGGTGAAACTGGGCCATGCTGGGTTAAGCTTACTCACTGGAGCCTCAATGTGGCGTTAAGGAATCATCTTTATGAGTGAGTGAGGGATCACGGCCTGGTTCTGTCCATGTAGAACTTGAGAACCAGGCGGCGTGTATAAAACATCACGCGAGCTTAGTCCGTCTTTAGCATGCAAGGAGACCCAGTGATTGTGAGAGCTAGCACAACAATTCCGGGAAAGGGTCGTGCGACATATGCGAGGCAAATCAGGCACGCTCACAAGGAAAACATATACTCTTAGACTTCTGGGACACATAGAAACCTAAAATGAAGTAATAGAATCAAGATTTATTGATTGGATGCATAGTAGATGGCGACACATCAGCTGCATCTAATCCATACACGACAGGCTGCGTCTGGAAAAGCAGAACGGTAGTCGTTTATTGGCTGAGTAGACCGTCAGGTTACACTGAACCAAGGCCCCTTGCGTGCCTCGGAATACCCATCGCCGAACTCGCGACTTCCACATGCTTGATAATAATCCCTCGGAACAAATATGGCACGATACTTGCGCGCTTCTGGGCCTGCATAGTCTGTCATGGCTGGGCAGGCTACACACTAAAAAATGAGAATGCCTTCATCTTCAGACTATTTGGTGGCGAGTCATGAATCTATAGCGGCCTAGACAATGCGGCCGGGAAAAAAAAGTATCCCAACACTATAATGGAATGCCAGGCGAAGAGGGTTGTGGGGACTGGCACTATATGCAATGCCGCCAAGCTGCAGCAGATCAAATTTGTGTTTTCCTGGACGTGTTAGTAGCCGCACAGGTTGCATTCGCTTTCTCACAGGAGACATACCCGATACCACTCAAAGCGTCCGGATCTAACCGATTTCTCTTGTCAACTCCACCAGCTATGGGATTTGCCCGGTAGTTGAATAGGTAGTAGTGGAGCTGACCGTCGCCAGGGCCAAACTTCTGGTCTTCGAGGAACAGGCCGTTGTCCATTAACGACAGTGCGTTATACACATCGAACTTATACTGCTTGCAGTAGACTAAGGAATCAGAGACTAGGGCGTTGAGGCGAGCCTTGAGGGCGTCTTTGTTAATGGGGTTGGCAAGGCCGACCTCGGTTGCATAATAGAACAGGTAGGCCGCCCTCACATTCGAATGCTTTGGGTGGTTGATAACCGATGACTCTAGACAATAGAACGAAATGAAGTCTGTGATCTTTTTGTGGTCGTCCTTCAGAGTGGGTTAGCACCTTGGCCGGATGGTTCGTTGAAGAAAAAAAGAAAAAAAAAGAAAAAGGAATATCGTACCTCAACCACGTAGGTCCAAACGACTTGTTCCTCTGGCGCGTCTTTTTTGTTGTGTAGCAACCAATGCTCCACCTCCTGTTTGTCGAATGTAGCAGCCATGTCGTACTTGGCAAGGTATCGCGTGAGGAGGTCCTGCACAGCTGCGGTGTCCTTTTTTTGCATCTCCCTCAAGCCCCTTATCGAAGTCCGTTCAGGCACGGCATACTTTCTTACCTGGAACTGGGGTTTACTGTTGGGGGGCAAAGGGCTAAAGCCGACGTCGTACAGTTTTTGCCAGTTGATTGCACGGTGATAGTATCGGCATGTGCTGACAGGCTTGGGAAGTACAATGCCGCCGGTATAGATAGCCTGAAAGACGCCTTCTAAATTACACAGGCGTGTAATCTCTTTGATGAGGACTGGGGCGAGACGTTTGGAGCGGAGTTTTTTATGTATGCAGAGAAAATTGACCTCGGAGGCATGAAGAATCTTGTCTCGAATGCGTAGCTCAACAGGAATGGCGGCGATGAAGCCAACGAGTTTTTTAGACTGGGACGCTCGCACTCCTCTATGCCACTGTTTCTTCCAGCCCGGTGGCATCATGGCCCTGGACAACGTAGGGTGTCAGCACTACCTCGCTCCGTCTACCAAGTGGATAAACCCACCATTTTAGGATGCTAGCAGAATAGTTGAAGCGGAACATGGCCTCATCGTCCTCGACGTAGTGGCCATTCAAGAGCTCCCAAACCTCCTTAAGCTGGGCGTCGTCGAGCAGATCCAGGGTGGCCCACTCAAAGCCATCGAGCAGGGGCGAAGGCTCTTTGGGGATTTCGTCGATAGTCTGTATCTTGATGGGGCCCTCCTCGAAGGGCTCGTTGGCGCTTTGGTCATCGCCAAACTTGGGCACGGGTTGTGTGGCCCAGAATTTATAGGCACCCATATCCTTGACGTTTTTGCCGCTCGAAGCGAGGCCAGTCATGATATCTTGCAGATTAAGGCGGCGAAGGGCTTCGGCGGCGGCATTGGGATTGTCGTCGGACCCGTTGGCAAGCTCAGTGGCCAGGGCAGGATTGAGGTCGAGAAGCTGGGTGACTTGTTCGTTGGAAAGACCGTCGATGGCCTTGTGTAGCTTCTTAGCTGCCTTCTCCTTCTCCTTGCCCTTGCGGCTGGCCGGTTTAGACTCTTCAGCCATTGTGACGGCTAACAGGCGCCAATGAAAGAGCGGAAGAACGGAGGGGGAAAGACTACACACGCTCACGATCCCGGAGTGTGTTGTATGGAGAATGCAACGACGAGGTAGGGGGCATGGTTGAGGAATTTGGCCAGATCGCGGGGCAAACCCCAAAGGCAGCTTGCCCTGCCAGTCAGCCGGCGGCGCTTATCTAGGCCGTGCTTGGTGGGGTGAACAGGCATTGGAACTTGGGGCTCCAAAGTACTCCCATCAAGTAACGTAGCCTGGCTAAGGTGCCCACCTAAGCTACCTACTGTCAAGTGCTGCGGCCGGGGCAGGTGCCTTGCTGGTTGAAGCCTGGTTAGTGCATATTGTAGTAAACAGTGTAAAAAAAATCGCATGATGTCAACTACCATAAACTATCACCTAGCTGGTTGTTTCTAAATTGAGCCTCTCCTACCTACTGTATTTATTCATTTGGCTTCTATTTGGCCAGAATTCGATTCTACGACTATAGTCATGGCCATCCTTACCGTCCATCAAAACGCCTCGAAAATCGCTGCTGCATGATGCCTCATAGGAAACTCCGACAAAGTAAATCATTAGATCCCATCTTGGCCTTCATTCTTTGGTACGCACTTCATGGGCTCAAACCTAGCACGAGGTCTCGGCCTTATGTGTGTAAATCGTGCCTTTATTACTATAAGACCCACCTGCTGCTACTAACAGAATGCAAGTGCTGGTAAAACAGCACTGATAAAATTGGCTGTAACTCTGATGGTGGTTGGCCTGGACACGTCAAGATCACAGCCATGATTATAAGCCCTTATTAGGCCAGTTGTCCGTCTAGTTACTCTTAGCCAATAGCTTGAAACCCCTGTTTTCGTCTCCCAAAGTTCGAGTTGTCCTGATCATCTTAAGGCGTTCGTTTCGCAAATACGTGTTGAGTGTTGCCATCGTTGGTGGGGTTCTTTATCTAGCCAGCATACAGACGGTATATAGCAAGTGTATGGACCTTTCAAGGAAGTTGTTAGATACTATATGGAGTAGAAAGTCCTAATATGAACTTCGATGGATGACGAGGTTGGATTTGCAGTATTGTTCCAGGGAGGTCGAGCTGTGAGAATCTTGGCTCTGCGAGGTTGCTGCGCAATAGTTGTTTGTGAAGTCCAGCTTGAGTGCGTAGGAGCGTCACTGAGAATCTATAATATGTCTAGTTTAGATTCCTACACCAAGTCAATTTGTCATTGCCTCATGGAAGTGATCTCATGACCGCAAGGGCGACCGCCGAAGATAACATAACATTGTTGTGCCCTATACGGTTTTGAGTTAGCTGGCTCTGGTTATGTTCACTTGAAACTTGACGCACCTCCGTACGGTACCAGCTCTTGTCGAATGACGATATCTGGCTCGGCTTCAACAGTAGAGATAAAGGTGCCGTCATCGCGATAGATACTCCTCTGCTCTTTCCATGACAGAAACCCTTCGTCGTCTAGGATTTCGCTACTAGTTGCGTTAGCGGCCGATTTGAAAAGCGCATCGCTTTCATGGCACGGTATTTCCAAGTCGTTTTTAGCATGGATCAACGTCAGGCGCAGTCTTGTCCTAGTCAAACGAACCACATTGGCGAGTCGATTGGCGGATTCCCATTTGTCTACAATGAACCCCTGGAAAAAACGTAGCAGCGGCGGGATCGGACGAAAAGGCGAGAGGACAGGGATAAAGCCCGCGCCACTATAACTACTGAGTAGAGAAGGCATATTTGAAAAACCGGCAATTAAGATGACACCGGCGAATTCGGTGCCCCTCGTGGCAAAATGCTCGACGACACCACTCGTCACGGCAGTGCCCAAACTCTGGCCCATGATGACAATGCGGCTAGACGGTACGCCAGCGGCATGGATTGCCCAATCTACTGTAGCGACGCCGTCCTGAATTAGACCAGCCTCAGAAGGCCAGCCTGTCGACTTTCCGTAACCCCGATAGTCGATGCTAAGTACATGAAAGCTCGAAGTATCGGTTAGAGTGTGAAAGTGATCTGTACGTACACCTTGGGCAATGTGTCCCGCATTCTGTATACATACGTGTTAGTTGCAGCAGTCCTATGGCCTAAAGCACATCGTAGACTTACCCCGTGGACTTGAGAGAAACGGATTAGCCAGGACCTGAAAAGACTGAATAGGAGTTAAGTAATAATAAACGGCTCACATGATATTATAAGGTGGGCATCGGGGTCCTCTTTCAGTATTCTGAAAGATTCTGTCCCAGTAATGTCGTTAGAGAACCCGGCACGACCAGCTTGCAGTTTTTCTTCGTGTTCGAGATAAGCTCTCAACGGAAGAACATGCCAGGCGTAGATAGACTCTCCATCAGGAGAAGTAATGGAAAAGGGTGTGACTTGGTTTCCTGGGAAGAAAACCGAGTAATCAGCTGAGGAAGTAGAAGTTAAGCACCGGAATTGCTAACCTACTTGCAAACCCCCAATATTCTGGCTTACTAAGATCGTGCCAGAACAGAGTGTTGAGGCGGTGGGCGTATAGAAAACTATTCATGACTGTGAGCCGAGGAAGCACGTGAACAAGCCGGCGTGAATAGAGCTTACTGTCTTTGGAAGAAGGGGAAAGCGCCTAGGAAGACGAAGGCTACGTAGAGAGCGATAGGAACGCCAAGACTGACGCCGAGAGGAATTGCCCACTGCGAGGGGCGAGGAGCCATGACAGAGACAGATACCGATAAAGCTTTTAGGTTTCAAGAGTTGCGGGAGGTTTTTGGTATAGAAAGCTTTATAGCCGACTATAATTCACGTTTGAATTTAAAGGTAGATGGTATAGTAATAGGAATAATATATGAGATAATAAGACCGTGCCTTTAAGAGATTCACGAGTCACATTCCATCTGCGTTGCAATGGGTAGCTAATAAAATACAATGCGACGGCCGAATAACTAAGGATCAAGGCACAAGGTTAGTTAACAATGGTTGAAGGGATTATGGGGGGAAGACATTGAGGTGGTGATAAGAAGAACATAAGTGCTTGGCTCGTAAGCTGCCTACATTACATGTAGGTAGCTATACATCACATGAACCTAACATCAATTGAATGATATATGTAAAGTGTGTATGTAAATCTATATGTAAGTTAACGCTAGGTGAAAATTGTATATATTGTGTCTATAGGGGTACATATCAAATACCCGATATATGGCTTTAAACGATCTCATATTCATTACGCACCTTATTACCCACTTATTATATCCTACAGCAAGTTATCAACCCACAACAACCCTCGTACACTACCAAATCTCTCGCCTTATTAGTTGATCAGCTGCCTAAAGTGACTTCTAGGCTACTGTACGACGTTTATTCTTTCTTCCTCTTCACCTGTCTATCTTTTCGGCTTTCGAAACATACCCGCTGGGTCTGACTACGACCTGAGCTAAGTCCAACATCTGCGAATGAGTATCGGCCTAGTTCATATCCATTTGTACAGATCAGCAGCTGTTGGCAAGTCGCCGACCTCTTACGTCTAAGCACATTTGTTCTGTCGCGTCGCAACCGTTTCGCCTCATATGTCTTGAACTAGTAACGTACGTAGTCATGGAGAGGAAGCGAAAGCTGCCCGCTCGGGCCGCTGCTCGAGTCGAACACGCATCGAAGAAGCGAAATACCACGCCGCCAGAACCTTCTGCTACACCTGCACCACCGCCCACCTCGGCTTCACCTCAACCCTCCGAGCCTGTGGCCAAAGAACCGACGCCCGCTACCTTGCCCAAGTCCGTCCAGCCCGGGCACCCATTGCCCACCGTTGAGAAGCTGCAGCCTGATGACCTCTCCCACAAGGACTTCCAGTCCATCCAAGAGAGGTACCGTCCCTTGCCCTCCTATGCCTTGTCCACCCACGTCTAACCAGCCTTTCAGCGGTGTTATGGCCGAGTCGCTCTCAAGATCGCGTCACAAATGGATTCACGATGGCATATTTGAGAAGTACTGGACGAAGCCTACTAAACGGAAAGGCGTTGTTAAGGAGGAGTCCAACAATCCAGCTAAGGATACTATGACCAAGATCGGCCAGGTCACGATCACTGTTGAGCCTCATGTATTAGAAGCTACCATGTATGCTGTCAAAGACACCAAACCGGCACCAACTACGAACGCTGCCTTCCGACCTATCATGCAATATGGCCCTCCTAACGGCGTTATGCCCCCTCCACCAAAGCCTAGCACTCCGTCTACGCCCTCTGTGCCACCCGCACCAGCCGCCGTGACTTCGCCTACCAAAACACCTGTCAAAGCTACCCAGCCAGGCCAGTTCGTGAGGCCCTCATCGCAACCAATTTTGTCAGCACAAGAGGACGATAAACCACCCGCACAGCAATTACCGCCTACACCTGCAGCCCCGCCAGCACCGCAGCCTCCATCACAGCAAACGGAACTCCAGCGACCCCAGCTGCCAGCTTCTATTGATAAGCCAATTGTCTCTCCACGAGGTCTCGAATCCGTACTGGCGGCACCCCAGCCTGCACATGCACCAGCGCCCGCGGCCGCACACCCTCGACCGTCGCAGCCTTCTGTCTCCCAATCCCCAGCGCCAATCAATCACCCATTACATGCCCCAGGTGTAGCGCCAACTCTGCTCGGGGCTAGCACAAGCCTTCCAGCGGCTTCAGCAGGTGGTGCCAAAACAACTACCCATGCATCCAAGCCTGTGCCGGCTGCGGCACCTGGGGCCGATCCAATCATTGTGACTTTGGCCGAGAAGGCCTCCGAGGACCCCCACCTACGAGATCTAATGAAGCGAGTCGCTGTTGGGGAGGCTGCGCCGCATGAATTAGCACATTTCCAGAGGATCATCGATCAGATTACTCTAGACTATAAGAAAAAGGGAGGTCAACAGGGACCCTCCGCTGAGCGATTGATCGTAGATGGCAGAACCGTCAAGTATTTTGCCGACGAAGTCCGAACCATATTAGATATCGTCTTGGCCTCCAACCCGAATCAGCGATCAAGTGACTTGAGACCGCCGCCTGGGAGTGACCCTTTGGTAATACTCTTGGTGAAAGAAGCACTGGACGAGCCGAAAACAAAGGCCATGGTCCAGCGAATAGCAGAAGTTAAGACGAAGTTCGCTGATGCCCTCGAACTGAAGTCTATTTTAGATAGACTGAAGGATACGATAGCAAGGGGGGCTGCTAAACCTCAGCAAGCCGCTGCCACGAATTCGCAAGTCACGCCTCAAACTGCCCCTGCGCAGGTTAAGGGAGAAGATGGATCTGAAGGGCCTCCGAGTGGAGCAGCTTCGAGGAAAACGTCAGTTTCAGGACCGGCCCAGCCTCAGAGCACCCAAGCATCTCAGCAGGCTCTGCGGTCAAAGGGACCGCCGCCTTTGACTAAGCCTGACATTACCGCGATCGTCCTTGAGTTTGCTGGGGGCAATGGAGACAGGTATTTGTTCCCTAAGTATAGTATTCTGGAGTATTCTGCAGAGGGTACTCAAGTGGTTGCGTCCTTCTTAATTGTCCGTAAGGGAAGCAAGCTGGAATATGGAGGTGATCGGGCGTTAGACTACTACCAACCCATGACGCTTCGACTAAGTTCACATTCCCCCAAGGTTCTGGAGAACCTGGCCCGAGTTGTGGCACCCCAGGATGAGGTGAAGCGATACATGGATGATGTAATGGAGAATATGACACGAGCCGAGTATGTGTTGCTCGCTATGCGTCTTCCTAGAGCAGAAAGAGACGAACCGATGGACGATCGTTCGGATACACCGAGGGCTGAACTGCCTCACCTACCCCAGCAGCCGGGCGTCCTATGGGACAAGACGGCACCCGTCAAGCCTGCGTCGGTGAGGCCCACTACTCTAGGAATGCCTAATGGTGAAGATGACCATTATCATAACTTCATTGCTACTCTTACCTAGAGGACAACTACGTTGAGAATTGATTGTGTCTGCCCGTGAGGGAAGCCTGACACCTATGTGGATGTTATTAAGGGGCTCATTGTAGTGTAAGAACTGTTCGGGTTTAAGGGAGTTCGAAATGGCTTTCGGTGGATTTAACTATGGTCTAGCCTGGGAGGGGGGTTGTAAAACTAGATACCACAAGTGGGCGGCTAGGCGTTATCCGCTTACGCAAGCGAGGTGTAAGGTCAATGTAATGAATTCAGTTAATTAACCAGATGTCTTGAATTGACCTGGGTCTGTCTATCGTTTACTCAACTTCTCCCCTGTAGCGCACATCTCGACCAGCAGTTCATTAAACCATTGAGGCCGCTCCATTATGGGCGCATGTCCCATCCCATCCACCACGAGACTTTTGCCAGGTTGCATGTATTCGATTAGTTTCCTTCCGTGGGGTGTAGAGATGATGCGATCCTCCGTGCCGTGGAGCACCAGGATCCTGTTACGTCCTACCTTGTCCCCGATCTCCCGCAGCTGCGCCGCCGATTTGTGATGCCACCCAGCCGCGACGACCTGCATCAAGAAGCCAGCCTTCGTGAAGCCTTCGCGGTCCCGCTGTTTGCTGACTATAACATTCAAACGTCAGAAACTTCTCTTTCGAACCGAATCAGTGTAGTTTTGGGAGTTTATGACACTCTTCGGACACAGCGGCTAAACCTAAACCTACACAGGGGATGTCTTGCCCCCCTGGTAATATGCAAAGTGGTGAAAAATGACTCCAGATATCACTTACTCTCCTGTGCCGCAAACCGCGCGTAGTTACTCCCGAACCGTAGGTACGGGCCCCCGCCCGCGGGCATCCGGCATCGCGGCACCTGCTCGTCAGGCAGAACGGCCTCGTCAGGCCGGGCGAGCCAGTCCGCGGGGAAGATGTTGCCCGCACTATAGGCGACGGTGCGGTCCAGGCTGTTCCACGCTTTCACGTCAGTGACTTCGTGGTGACCACATCTTCTATGTTGGGTGTGCGGCTTGAGCAAGTTTGTGACTGCGGCTATCCGAGGAGAAGGAATTATGGGCGTTCGAGAGGTGTTGCAGGGTGAAGAACGCGGAGTGGTGGGGGCACTGACCTCTTGGGAAGAAGCATCGTGATGCGATTTATCATGTTTTCCGAAAAGCTGGTCGTGTTCTCAATAGCGGCTGCCGTGGAGATTAGGCTCAAGCTGGCGATCCGCTCCGGCACGGCATAGGCGAGTTCCTGTGCGATCATGCCACCCACTATATGTTAGATACAACGTTAGTATTTCTGATAGCTATCGTCCGAGTTGGCGTGGGAACGCGGAGTCTATCTCAATTTCCGAACATATGTGTTGGCTCTGGCAATGTCGGGCTAGAGCTTTACCACTTGCTGAGTTGCGTTTCAAAGCCTGTCCAAGGGGTTGGGAAGACCCTATAAATACGTACTACTAATGCCGCATATGTGCAATTGGCGTTCGCCAGTCCACGACAAGTGATCCAGTACCTCGAGGAGATCAGCCGCCATCGCTGATGTGCTGTACCGCATCAGAGGCTTGTCGGAGCGACCTATACCCCGGTTGTCGAGGATGAGCACCGAGTACTTGTCGCCATGCAGGTGCCCAAAATGCAAAGTTTGTCTTTGCCAGGACGATTTGAGGACGCCCATGCCGCTTATGAGCTAGCAGTAACAGCTTTGTCAGCTCACATGTCTTCCATTTGCCCCCACGCCTACTACTGGCAAGCAAAGTGGCCTCGTTGGTCCATAGAGCCTTTCATTATTGTTTCCAGCGCCCACTTGGCACCGAGAAATAATAAAACGGGCAGGCCGCCGGAGGAATGGGACGTACGGCAAGCTTCACGGGGCCGTCGCCGTGGATCTCCCAGTGAATTTTAAACGGTCCGCCTCTCCCGGCAGCTACAGGCAACATGCCGTCACGGTGCGGATCAAGCTGCCATATCGCCGTAGGAAACGCTTCGGTCTTGACGACTTCCTCAACGGAGGGAAAAGTTGCTACAGTCGTCCTGAGGAAGCTTGTCAGTTCTGACTAGTCACCCCCATGTTTTGCATCGATGGTAAATCATCTGCACCCATACACGATCAGGCGAAAGGACCGGGACAGGGCACTGACATCATTCAGTACGTTACGTCAAGTCGCCGTAACCACTCATTAACACTTAGTCCTCTGTGATTTAGCGCGACCAAGTACGTATGTTCGAGCCTGCCAACTATGGATATTGCAGCCCAATGTGCTCATGTATGCGAGTACAGATCCCGTACGTTGTCATTGACGGTTTGCTGCAGGCTTGGAACTCTCACTACGTTGAGTGCCTCGGCTTCTTGCGGCGGAAGGGCTAACGTCATATCTTCTATCTTTAAATCGAGGTTTATTATGCAATATCTGAAACTTATGAGTGATACAAGCATGTGTACTAACACCAGTCTTGAACAATGAACCAGCATGTATCCTGTTTGTAGGACCTGGTGTTATGAGGCGAGTATGTCTCATATCAATTCACAAAGCGTATATTTTCATACATCCGCGTCACCGTCGAACTGAGCTGATATACTTCTGCAAAGCTGAGAATAGACGTACGGAGTGTCCGGCCTGATAAGCAGGATGTAGATATTGAAGGGACCACACCCCGGCATGGGGCGACAGCGGTGCTGACCATCTCCGATGGGTCTCGGGGCTTTCTTGACAGGCGCGCATTCTTTCAATCTCCGAAAGGGTTCGGTGGTGCATGGGAACATACAGGTTATATATATAATGAATGGACTTCGTCTAATTGAAATGGTCGCAGGTAAACACAGCCCTCGTGAATAGAAATATATATTCCAGTATTGTCCACGCAAAACATAATAACAACCGCTACCACTAGACCTCCCGCAATGCATCTCAATAGCTTTCTTGGGCCTCTCCATCTTCTTTCCTTCTCGACCTTGCTAGGCACGCAACTCTATCAGACTTTTGTCATAACCAAGATCTGCTATGATGCCCTCCCGCGGTCTGCGTTCACCACTCTCCAGAAGCGCCTGTTTCCTATCTACTTCCGCAGCCAGTCTCTACTGCTACTCCTGACGGCTATTACCATACCTTCGCACGGCCCGCTTACACTGATCGCCAACAAGGCCGCGTGGATACCATTCACCATCGCCGGCACGACAGCAGCGCTGAACCTAGTACTCTATGGCCCACGGACCCGCCAGATCATGATAGAGAGAATTCATCAAGGTATGTCGACCCCTCCATGCTGTATTGGCGGCCGTGAGCAGCAGCGCTGATATGATACGTAACCAGAGACGCGCGACGGACGAATACCGACTACGGACGTCGCCGAGGCTAGTCCCGAGATGCAAATTCTGAACCGGTCCTTCTCGCGCAGCCACGCTATGAGCATTCATCTGAATCTCCTGTCCATTGGTGCCATGCTGTGGTGGGGGTGGGAACTAGCCTCCCGACTGAATCTGGAGCTGGAGTAGGCATGACTAGTTCTTATGCAGGGGAAGCCTGGTTCCTTACTCGTATCACTCGCTCTTTTTTGAGGTGTATCATTAGTCCAAGGCTACGTTGTGATAGAGGTGTTCAGATCATTTGCTACTGGCGGCGTAGTGGATGGAGGATTTGTACCAGAAGTAAGTGGCAGTGCCACAATATGTGTAGCAGCGGCTTGACTCAATAGGCGATTGTCTCAACAAATATCTGGGGGAATTGCAGTTTAACCAGCCCAGGTATTGTGGAGTGATACAGGGAACGAGACGATCGCCAAATCCCAAGAGAAAAATAAGGAAGAAAGGAGAAGTGTCTTACCCTGCACGCCGACGATCTTCTGTTGCATAATATAACCTATGTAGGTAAACTAGTCGGCGAGACTACAGACGTTAGTGGCTTGCTTCGGGAACAGTAATGTGAGTTTAGTAACATAAGACCCTTGTGGCGCGCGAGAACGGGCGCCATACCAGTCGCCGTGGAAGCTGCTCATTGGTTAGGGGAAATCATTGTAATCTTGTCGATGCGTACTCAGTATAGTCGAGGTGCGTGGTTAAACTAGCTTGTAGAAGCTGAAGCGACACATGTCTTAGAAAGCTCGTGAGATCGTATTGGTGAAAACAAGCGTGGGCAGTAGAATACATTGAGCGCCGTGCTTATCAACACAATTGCCGGCTAATTGCTGCATACCAGCATTGGCCGCTGTGGTTGGTTCTTCGTCGTCAACAATTACGCCGACGATGACAAGCGGCAGGCAAGGGAGGGATCCCCGCTAACCACGCCACGCAGCACACATACATATAATGACGGCTTTGGAGTCTGGAAGTGGCTTTAGTAGACTAGTCTAACCTTAGTATATGACAGACAAGGCATGTTGGTATGCATGTATGTTCCTAACAGGTCCAGTAGGTGAGGACTACGGAGCTAGTAATGCATGATGTTGTGAGACTCCCAAGAGGGATAAGTCCGAAGTCTTTCGCTGGGTAGCGGTACTTCACACGGCGCAAGATTATAAGACTATCTTTAAACTCGTTATTTTCCTTTCCCCGGACATGTTCGCCTTGATTCTTCGTTTCTTCGACAGTCGCCATCATGGATCCCATTGCTAAAGTCTGGTTATTCACACTTAACGAAAGCCATAGCATAATCGAAGCCGCATTTCAGAGCCTCTGGAACGAGACGTTAACAGTCGCTGCCTCGTACACGGCGGTGCGAGGCGAACCCCACATCCTCTTCCAAAGCGACGACGAGCCAGACCTCCTTGCCGTCGTATCTGGCTACCATTGCATGGAGGCGAGCATTGACGTGCAAAGGGCTTGGGCCGACAAGCTTGTGCCCCGGCTTTTGGAATTCATCACCCACAAGCAGCTCTTCGTCCTGCATATGGATGTTAACGAACTACCGCTAGACTCTGGGAAAATCGCTATCCTGATTACGGAACCCGAGTCGGAGCCTGACCCAGGCTTCCTGCCGGGCAAAGGGAGCTGGGCCGTCCAGATGCCGTCACTTCTGGTGGAGGCTCACGATGCCAACAAGACAACAAAGAGAACGTGGATCCAGGTGGCGACCTCGGAAGACGCTGCTCGGTTACGGCTGTCAGGCGGGACAACAAAAAGCTTTAGTATGATCATGGAGTCTCGTGTCACTTTGCAAGATGCAGAATGAACAAAGTCGTCAGCTTACGTGTTTACCGCTTCTTGTCGGCGTAGGGCAGCCCGCATCCCTCTCCAACACCCAGATCGACTTCGGTGAAGCTGACGCCATATTCACGGAGCGAATACTCCACTTCAGCTTACTTTGGTATCATTAATCCTTATGCCCAGAGGGGCTTTGCTGTCTCTGGCTTCGGTTTGGCTCGTGTCTTGAAGAACGACAATGGCTGATGTCACTTGGCATCTACTGATGGCGCATGACAACTATGACATCAATTCCTTCAATCGGAAATGGATGCGCGTTATGGAAACTGCCAAACTAAACTTTTGCCAGAGGCCGAACCTCTAAGTGCCTCGGGATATCAAGGCCTGGCTTCGACTTATATGCGCCCTGTCAAGCGCATTGAGATGGGCTAAATCAACTCTTTTTGCCTTCGATACTGGGCCCCTTGTAGTTGGGGTTCGTCGGACGACAGTGTTCATACATGACTGGATTCTTTGTTGTCCTCCGACTCCGCTTTGCTACGCCTCGTAGTACATTAAAGCGTATGCTTGCGGAAACCATGCTACCTTATAACCTCGGCACCGGCCCAGATGGCAGGGGAATTTCTAGCTATATCATCGGGCCATTAAGGTACCAAGAAGAAGGCAAGGGGACTGGGAACAGGAAAATGGAGTGCCCTATAAGTTTAGCCACATTATGGGTAACATGTTGCTAATAGATCTCCTGACCGATTTGAGCTTAATACCCATTTGGTGGCGTCTTCAAAAAGTACTACCAAGGGGCACAGGTCAGATAAATTGCAGCAACACGCAGAGTTTGAAGCACATATATACAAGAGGAAGTGGTACCGTGTCTAGCATTAAGGCCTTACAGGACAATGATAGCTTATATAAAGACTACTTTCTCTCATTATTTTCATCCCGTCACGTATAGTATCTCAGTATGTCAGATGGGAAGTAGAAATGTATTTGAACTCTCGCGTAAGTGTCGAACTCTATCTATAGCCTTGTATACTCAGCCTGCCAGGGGGTATTGACATCAAAAAGTAAGGGCCTGGCGGTATCTCCAGTGGTTTCTCTTGGGGCGCTCCTACGCCATAAATACCTGGGCTCTCTTATTGTTGTTGTTCTTGTTCTTGTTGCCATTGCCATTGCCATTGCCATTGCCACCCTTTTGCTTCTGGCCATTACCGGCGGCAGCGCCTGATGTATTGCCGGCTTGATTACCACCTGCGGCGGCGGACGTCTGCGCTGGCGCCGCCGAGCTCGCGGTGGGGGTTATTCCTAGGATTGCGTTGACAACAGCGGCGTTCTGGACGGCTTCATCCGAACCCGCAGCTTGGTTTGCCGCGAGTGCCGCGGGCAGATCCTGTTGGTCTTGCGCGACCTGGGCGGCCACCTTTTTGAGGCTCAGAAGGGTGTCGACACTGGCTGGGGTGTTCACAGCGGGCTTGATGTCCACTTGCTGGACGGGGAAGCAGCCGCCGAAGGGACCGGCCAGGGCATTGTTTCGGCAACGAACCGTGCAGACGTTGCCGGCGGATGCTGAAGAAAACCCAGATCAGCATACATACAACTTATGTCTACTCGTACGAGGAAGGTACTCACAGCCTGTGCAGTTGAGACCAGTCGGCATCGTGACCTTGATTTGGAAATCTTGCTCCTTTGCCTGACTGAAACCATTCGCACCGGGGACGTTATTCTGGACGGTAACATTCGGAAAGGTGATGACTCCATTGTTGCCTTGTGCGATCTGGGTGTTATATTAGCTAGTGATGAGCAAGGACGGAGCAAATAATACATACCACGTCACAAGTATAAGGACCGGCGCCATCAGCGTTGACCTGGTCTGCTTCTTATCAGCTTAAAGTTCGTGATGAATAACTGAAACCGGGGTATTATGCTTACGGATGGTCACGTCCAACGTAGTACCAGCTTTTACTTGGGTGACTTGGCCGGCAGCTAAAGCATTCTCCGTGTTTTCCCCAATATCAATGTTACCATCGAGCTCGGTGCGGCCACACTCGTTTACAATGTTGGCGTTGATTTCAGCGTCCCGTATGATGGTAGTATCTTGCTGACATGGACTGATCGTAGTACAATTCCTAGGGATCGCCGAATTGACTAAGAAGGTTAGAGCCCGTCGAGAAAGTGTTGTTGTTTTTTTCCTCACCTTTGAAGCCAACACTGGGTGGGGAGCCTTGAAGACCTTGCGCAGCTAAAATCACCCCATGTGCTTCCGCGGACGCTAAGAAGAGAGTCAAAATACGAAGAGAAAAGAACGAAGGCATGATGAAGATCAGCTGGAAGTGACTAGCACTTGATTTGAGAAAGAATAATACAAGAGCGAATATGCAACAAGAATAGAAAGGTAACTGTCCTGCAGAATCACCGGAGATGAAAAGAAAGTAGACACTGAAATGTACACAAGCCTGGAAGTTGAGATGAGAAAGTGAACTGTGTCGCGAGATAGACCATTCTTATATGATTCATAAAGTGTATTGGGCTCAGCCTGGCCGACTACTAGCAGTGGGGCTGGATATTGGTAATCTACGAGGAACGTTATCCACATATAGAGGATGGTTGGGTCTACATGAGACTCTCTCGAACGAAGTTCGTATCATGAGTGTGGACATAAAGGATGCCAAGCATATAACCTCTAATAGACCAACCTCACTTGGGTCCAAGGCCATGTAGTAAGTATCAGCGATAGGTTTAGTTACTCTATACTAGAAACCTTATGATAGGGAGCAAGAGCGGAATAAGGTATGAACTACCGTAGCCTTGCCTTCATTAGATCGTGTTGAAAAGTTGACGCTGGTAGGTAGCTAGCTAATGACGCTGCGGATCTCGGCATGGTCAAGTTGAGATGGAGTTGAGACTGACAAATTAGAAATCTGATTCAACTATCAAGTGGAGAGTAGTGGACTCAGATATGTTGCTCACTCCATGTTCAACTGCCGAAGCATTAAAGGATGGGCTGACTCTAGGGGTTGAGTGGGGAATTTATAACTATGTAAATGGGCAATGTTTGTTTCGCAGTTCACGATGTGATGGTGCGACGATGTCGGCTTGCCGTATTAGGCAACATAGAGTAAAACGACAATAAACGCTGACAATAACTGACTACTCGCTATGGGTTACCTAGAAACTCAAAACAACCAGACTTATCTGAGCCAAGTTGCGATATGCTATTAAAGTGGTTAAATTGGTCCACATATATGTAAACTGTAGACCAGCAGCATAGAATCAGCAGGTCAGATATTGCGCATCTGGGACACAACAGCTTTCGGTACTTTGAAGCTGATCATCGACAGGATGAAGAAGATCTGTTCATCATATTTGCTGATCTCCCATAGGCAACCCTGGGTCGAGTTCTCTTGTTTGTTAGATGCCCGAAAAGCTGTAACGCTTGGCGGGAGCCCACAATTTGAAGAATTACTTGGCTTGGCGTCTGAGAGTCGAGACAGCTCATGCAATTGGCTCATTATCGCTTCTATAAACACGACGTTATGCCTCCTCCTGTCGTCCCATGATCTGCCCATAGTGACATGACAGGCAATGCGAGCCGATCGTGGGTGTTTCGACCGGTTGAGGATTGCCTAAATAGGGCTCGGCCGTGCCAAATGATTCGATAACAACTGCTTGAGCCCCCTGGCAATAGCCTGTCGTTCCTGTGGATCACGATAGCGGCGTCTTGAAGAGTACCCTGATGAACCGCTCCAATCAAGGTCGACACTGGGCTCTTAGCGGCGCGCGAGTCAGGCGTTACGATGCCTGCGCCGAGTCAAAAGCATAATCACTACCTATCTTGACGCACTCACGACGCGCTCAGGGGCTTTTGACCAGACCAGAAATGCATCATCCCACTGAGATATATTGCAGTCAGTGAGCGCTTCAATCAGACAGTTCCCAGACAGCAGCTATCATCTTGCGGCCTGAGATGGGGGTGTCTTGTTCAGACGATTTGCGAATCAAAGAATTACATACTAGGCATGCACGTCCGGATCTCTCATCGCATTGCGACACTTGGCAAAGAAAACCTCTATCTGCTCTGGTTGCCAACCTAATAAGGGTAGTTGGATTGCACCCACTGTGCCGAAAAAGAGTCAGTTAACTGGTATGTGGAATTAGAGTGGCACGTATGCCGACGGATGTGCTCATGAAAAAAAGAATACTAACTCGCTGGGAGGAATTGTTCAGCAGCGGTTCGGTAATACAGACCTATAAGCCTCATTGTCCTGGGTGTCTCATTAGTCTGCGTGCTCGTATGGAATTCTTGTCTGGATATCTTGGTGCATGTGCAAGCACTCAATAGACCTAAGGGGTAGGTCACACATACTTATCCTTGGGCCATGTCCCATAAGGAAGCTTGATAGTGTTGTGTTGGATGTTCACAAAACCACACTCGGCCAGGTATTGGCCCCCGAACACCGCCGCGTGTGATTTTGTGCCTAACTTGGCAAAGGCTTCTACCATCAGATTGGTGAATACGAGGATCGGCCAGTCGGGTGGAAGCGTGCCATCATCGCAGTGAACCATGCCATCAACGTCCTGGAGCTCGACCCAGGCACCTGGTCTCAGGTTGCTTTATAAGGGTTGGCCTTAGTTAGCATGACTACTCGAGCTGGCCAATACAGAGACAAGAGACCTACTCGAAGATGTCTTTCAAAACCTTGACGGGGTTTCTATGGTGAGTGTTAGTGCAGTCTGAGGGCTCTGAGCAGTCGTTCTCCTATCTTCTGGGTGAACATACCTAAGGATAGGAATCATATTTCGTAAGTGCACGAAGTCCCAGTTTGGGCCATTCTCCCACGTATCTTCCACCTATCATACAGATATCAGCAGGTAGATGCGCCAACGTACTGGCCAAGTGCAGCTGATCGTGAGAGACGGGGAAAAGTCACTCGCTTACGTCATCGATCAAGAACTTGCAATTGGTCGGCACCCAAATGGGTTGTATCGGGCTGAGATCTGCGACCAGGGGCTCAGCATGAAGGCAACCTAGAGTGAGATATCGTCGAAAAGACACAACGGGGCAAACGCACCAATACCTAGTACCTCTGCGGACGGATATTTGTCGGCCATCTCGATAGCCCAAATGCCCGTGCCCGTACCGAGATCGAGTATCTTCTGCGGGTGATCTGGCAGGGGGGCGAAGAACAGCTTCCCGTCCGTAGCCTCGAGCATCATGACGTGCAACGTGTGCTCACGGTTCTGTTCGGTATCGTCGTTTGGGATTGGATATCGGCCGTGCCTAGCAAGTCCGATCAGCCAATGTTGCCGAATGTCTTTTTACAGGCGTGTGCTGTGGTCTACCTGAACTTGTGGTATCGTCGTCCATTCTGGAAACTATGCTCAAAGACGCTCGAGCCGACGGTCGAGGTTGAGTCGGCGATGGACTCGTCGTCGTAGTCGCTGGGGGTGAATTCCCCCTCTTCGTCTGTGCCACCGGCTTCGATGAGCGCTTCTGTCTGCTCCAGATCGGTCTCGGCCTCAGCCAGCTGCGCAGTCGCAGCCGCCGAGTCTAGGGCGTTGTCATAGCTGGATTTCCGTTCAAGATCTGCATGCATACAAATACGTCAGGATTGCCATCCTCATTTCATGTATTGAGCGAACTTGGCCTTGGGCCCTTGAGGGAGGGGGGAGGCAACCCACGCTCATCAGCACGGTCGTTCTTCATGATCAAGTCGTAGGCGCTACGATGCGCGACTTGTTCCTGTCAGGTTTTTATGTCTGCTGGCGGTCAAGGGCTGCGTGCGACAGCTACCCGTGTGTGTGGTAGGGTATACCCGTGGGTTATAAGAGAGGAACGATGAAGCAGCAGATATTCATACCACGTGCCGATTCGTTCTATAAACAAGCTATTGAGTATAGTATTAAACTAGGGTGACAGAAACTGACCTAGCCTCTAGATATTCGTAGACCAAAGAGTGTGGAAGCATCGAACCTCCCTTAGGAGATCCTCCTCAATCGCCCGGAATGTGTTATTTGACAGGCAGTCAGCCCACCTACACAGCCTTGGGAGTTGGAAAGCACCCTTGAGAGCCAAGCAATGCGACTAAGGCTGGTAGCGCTGCGCGCCGTCGTCGTCCTACATATGTAGCCAATCTGTTTCATATCATACATACATACATACATACCGACTTCCTTGCCCCCCACCTGAGGTATTATGTAAGTAATAACATCTAAAGCACTCCGCATGGTATACTACGTGAGACATGCTGGGATCCTTTTGCCAGCCTAGCAGGTGGAAACCTGTTTCCTTTGTTCCTCTTTTTGTTTTCTTACCATTTCGGCAAAGCGGGATCTGGCACGGGCAGACACGGGCAGGCGGGCGGTGGTTGCGGGGATAGTACATGCTGTACATGCATGTGGAGAGATTCTAGGTCAGTCCAAGCTACACCTAGCTCTCGAACTAAGCATGGTAAGGATCCATCATACGCAAATGTTGATCGAATGATTGGATACCGAGAATGTTCTATGGGAAGATTCTCTACGTATAGGGAGCTAGCTAACGCGACTATTTCTGTACTACGCAGTATTGGGGCTTCTGTGCTGTAGCCACTGTATACGCCACCTTTTTCTGACCAACCATAATCCCCGTGCCACAATCCGTATACTTGTAGTCAGTTAGCTTACTTCTGCTCTAGGTCAACTTCGTACACTTCACTTACTATTCAGCCATTATAGTGTGAAGACAGTATTATAGTCATTGAAGCCCGCACGCGTCAACGCCTTGAGCTATTCTGTTTGCATCACATACGCACTATAGGTGGTGTGACTGTATAGCACATATTTATAGGTGTTTGCCATTCGTCTTCGCAGACGGTTATAGTACATACGGTGCCTAGGCAAGCAGGCATATAAACGTCATCGGCCTTCATATGATCAGGTAGCGATGTGACCCTAATAACGTGCCGGTCTGGGGTGGATTGTGGCATCCTAATTATCTTTACTCCCTTGCGTCCGCGCGCAGAATGAAGAAAGGTAATAGGAGGTGGCGAGCTGGGGAGCTAATGAATGTGCCTGATATGCGCTGCTGTGGTTGATTGAATTGTCGATGCTGGTAAGCAGCTACCTCCCTGTCTAGTGAAGATACTTCAGGCTTTTGGTTTTGAGTCTACCAAAATTCAGTCTGGGCTTGAAGCATTACATTGCAGTATAGGTCACGATACTATTGCTTCAGACGCAATTTCTCGCCGCCCACTACGGTGAGTAGTGCCAAGCCCTGTCGTTGTCCAGGCCCAAGGATCCGGATAAGCGAAGCTAGTAGGCTCCTTGTCAAGCGAGTCCGTGTATTTTGCATATAGCAACACATCCCTGGATGAAATATCTCTTTCTTCTACTCTCTTTCCTTCCCTCCAGTAATACCTTGCAATGGTTGGGAATAGCCAGAGAGTTTAGCCTATTAACTGCGCTAAACGCCACAGAAACTAGAACCCGCCGATCTGGCATAACTTACATTCTGATGTTTCCGGGCTAGTCAAGCAGGCATCCTTTGTTTCGTTAATTCAACTAAATACCTAGTCGGTTGGGCAAGGCCATCCTTGATCGTTACCACCCTGTCGGGTCACGGCTTGCATGGAGTGCGAGACGCCGCATTTTAAGAGAATATTTAAACGCGCTAAACCACACATATCCTCGTCCATATTTACCTAAGCCGACAGCAGTATCAAGAACGAGAACACAGCACGGCTGTGCTACCAGGTCACCCATCTCGTCCAGCATGGGAGCAATAGGGACTCTTGCAGCAAGTCTGGATGTCCTTGCGCCTACAACACTGGTTTGGTACTGTGCCGGTGTGTCTCTGCTCGTTATCGTTGCTCACGGCTTTTGGTCCTGGTATCGCCTGCGACACATCCCCGGCCCGTTCCTGGCCTCCATATCAGCCATATGGATGGTCAGGAACTCCCTGAGCGGGAGGTTTCACGAACATCTAAAGCATGTCGCTGAAGACTATGGTATGGAAATTCGGCTCCACTGTGTTTCTTTCGAGCTCCGGGAAGAGAACGAGAGGCTAACCTTAACTGATAGGACCGCTAGCTCGGATTGGCCCCAATGAGCTTCTTTGTACCGATCCGGACGTGCTGAGGATGATGTCTGCCGTTCGTTCGCCTTATACGAAGGGTGTTTTCTATGAAACGGGCCGCATCGTTCCTGAAGAAGACACGATCGTCTCACTTCGCGATGACAACGAGCACAGAGCTTTACGAGCCAAGATGGGGACTGCTGTAAGTTCTTATCCTGCCTGTCACTTTGATTATGTCATTCTAGGATCGGGGCTAGCTAACTCGGTTCCAAAACACTAAGTTTGGAGGCAAAGAAAATGAGGGATTTGGCTTTAGCGCCGGTATCGACCGCCAAATATTAGAGCTCGTCAATTTGATTGACACCAAATATTTGTCCACATCTAAAGAGTATCGCCCCGTGCAGTTCTTTCAAAAGATGTCCTTCTTCGCCTTGGATGTCATAAGCGATATCTCATTTGGCGGTGCATTTGGCTTTTTAAGCCATGATACGGATCTCTACCGATACAATGAAATTAATAACGAATCGCTGCCCATCATGAACATTATGTCGACAATGCCGTGGCTATCCGGCATTATCTATAAGTGGCCTTTCAGTATGATGCTTCCCACAGAAGGGGATAGAGTGGGCTTTGGTCGGTTGATGGGGTAAGAAACGAATACTCCGGCATGAAGAACGATCTCATCTAGTTTTCTTGATGCTTATGTTCTTTAGGTTTGCGAAGTCCTTTGTCGATAGGCGCCTAGAGCCCGGCGCGAAAGCTCAAAAGGACATGATGCAAGCATTCATTAATAGCGGCATGACAGAGGCCGAGTTAACACAACAAGTCTTTGTTCAAATGTAAGTAAATCTAGATTATCAGAAAGCATGATACGAAAGGCTAAATGTACAATGTCAGTATCGCAGGATCTGTCTCCACAACCACGGCCATTTGTATGACACTTCTCGGCCTCCTCACAAATCCCCTGGCGTACTCAGCCTTGCAACAGGAAATCGATGATGCTACATTCGCAGGCAAGCTCAGCAGTCCTATAGCCGATTTCGAGTCAAAAAGCATGCCGTACCTTCAAGCCGTAATCAAGGAGGGTCTCCGATTCTACCCTCCGGTTCTTGGCTTGGGTAGCAAGCAAGTCCCGAAAGGCGGTGACGTTATTAATGGTTACTACGTCCCAGAAGGTACACAGGTTGGCATGAACTTCTTTGGGCTCATGCGCTCCAGGGAGATATGGGGTGCCGATGCCGACGTGTTTCGGCCTGAGCGATGGCTCGAGGTCGACGCTGACATCGCAAGGAAGATGAATGCCGTAGTGGACCTCGATTTTGGTTTCGGGAAGTACCAGTGTTTGGGCAAGCCTATTGCCATGATGGAGCTCAACAAGATCTTTGTTGAGCTGTTACGACGATACCATTTTACAATTGTAAACCCTCAAAGCCCCATGAAGGCTTGGAGTGGTATCTTCTGGGTGGTAAACGACTTCTGGTTACGAATTTCAAAGAGAGATACCCAATAACAAGTTGAAGATAACTTTTATGTTCCTCAAGGACTGATGCACGTAGTCTTCCTACACCATCGCCTCATTTTCCTTCCTGTTCTTTCTTTCTTTTAAAAAATTACCTTGTTTCGGAATCATTTTAATAGATCCAGTATTATAATCCGACGTCCTACAGAGAGACCTTGATGGTATGTATGTAATACAAATTTATGGTAAATCTGGGACTTGGTAAGACTTATACTCTAGGTTTGTTCAAGTGCGGACAGCTTCTTATGCGACTAAAAGCAGTACGACACCACTTTTTTTTCTTTCGTTATCCATATCTTATGCCAGTCGTCGCTTCCTATTTTATAGCGAAATATCTCACCATGATCTTAGAATTATTGGTCTCTATATTTTCAGCCTTGACCACATCACTATTATCTTCCTATGTGCTATACCTAAGTAGACTAGAATTTCCTCCGCTGCCAAGCTTTAAGTAGCACTATCAGAGTGCATAACATCCGTTTGTAGGATTATATAAGAGAGTTAGATAGGCTCGAAGAAAATGCCTACAATCGTCGCATTTTCAGAACCCTTCCGTCGTGTTGAAGTGCACGAAGGTAAACGATTTAATGAAACATTTTGAAGGGAAGGGTAATGCTGTAGATGATGTAGGTATGATGTTGTTGCGCTTCATACCTGTCAGGAAAAGTAGCATTCTAACTCTTAACACGCAGAGAAAGCCAGCCGATTTCTAAGACAAGAATGAGACTGTGGCTTATACGTTATCCGGTTTTGCTAGTTGATACCACTATACTGCCTTAGATTATTACTATGTACTAAGTAAGAACACGACAGTTATATCCCACGAGTTACTTAAACCCTAATGTGTTTTGTGCCGATGGCGAAGACTCACTGAGGACAAGTCGTGAAACCATAAGAGCCTTGCGCATAAGTGATTAAGAGTATAATGTTACAACATGTGGCTAATTATAACTACGACGACGAATCAAGAGCCAGTCTCATCGTTTTGGTGTCTTTCAGCTTCTTTTTGGCTTTTATTTATTAATAATTACCAACTTAACTGTTTAAAAATTGTGTGACGTACATAATAAAAGCTGTATTTTTATTTTCACTTCGGGGGAGGGGAGAGGGTTTGTTAAAAATAAGTAAACAATCCAAGGTTCATAGTACAATACCATTAACTCCATACGAATCCACAGGAACCATAGCACCTGAGTTCTCAAGAACTCGATCCCAACCAGGACATTTCTAGCCCTCGTGATTAACCCCTTCTGTGTCAGCGATGCGGAAGACGAACTTCACAGCGTTCGCCTTCCCATCCTGCAGCTTCTTCAAAGCCTGCTCGATGCCGCCCAGTCCGCCCGGCACCACCTCCTGCGGCTGCGGCTTGAACCATCCCTCCTGCAAGCCGAGCGCCAGGTAGCGGAAGTAGACATAGCCGAACTCCTTGTCGGCCTTGTGGACCGAGCCGACCGCCGTGAAGGAGTGTTTGATATGGGCCGCGATCTCGCCGTCCTTCGCGGGCAGCACGGTCGCGAGCCTGGCCCCCTCGGCGGCGAGGACCTTGCCCAGATTCCCGAAGCTGCTGCCCTCCGACACGGCGTCGAGCGCGTAGAGCAGGGGCTTCCCGTCGGCGGCCTTCTCCAGGTTCGCCACGAGCGCGTCGTCGCCTTCGCGGTAGTCCACGATCGTGTCCCCCTTGCTGCGGTCGATCAGCTTCTCCACGTGCGCGGTCGAGTGCCCCGCGACGCAGATCAGGGGGTGGATGTTGCTGCGTTGCGCGAGCTGGACGGCGTACGCGCCGACTGCGGACGCGGCGCCGTAGACGACCAGCGGGATGGGCTCGGTCGCCGGCACCCAGGGCTGCGGCAGCCGGAGGTGGAGGTACAGCGCAACCGCCGAGGTCATGGCAGCCAGGGGGATCGCGGCAGCCTCTAAGTTCACGCATTAGTATCCCGGGAGCAGACGTCAGATTCTTTTTAACCGCTTTTAGCTATACTTCGCTCACCTTCAAAAGTGGTGTGCTTGGGAATATGAAACGTGGTATGTTGCCAGGCTATCGCGTACTCGGCGTATGAGCCACCAGGCGTCATCATCTCGTGGAAAGCCGCGACGCGGTCGCCGGGACTGAACTCGGTGACGTTTTCGCCCACCTCGTGAACGATGCCGGCGATGTCATCGCCTTGGTTGATGGCTTTGCCCGTCCACAGGGGAAGTTTCCAGTCCTTGGGGTTGGAGCCGCTCACGACGACCTTGATGAGAACCTGGTTGGCGGCGGGTTGAGGGATTGGCGAGTCAATGATCTCAACCTTGGGCCCTGGACCAAATTTAGCTCGAACTCGTAGTGTCCATATTTAAGCGCCGAAGGTCTTTAAATACCTTTGCTGACGATGGCTTCCTTCATGACGACTAATGCGGAAAAACCCTATATCTGAGTTTCGTGACTGTAGATTGTCCTTGCAAGAACAGGCAGTGTAAAGAATTTCTCAAAGATGCACTTCTAGCGACAGTGAAGTGAGTGATGATGGAACCTAGGGAGTTGAAGCTCGAACTTCTCTTGGCAGCGGATGGATTTATATACCCAGCCGATAACCAGCAATATTTCCTTCACTGGTTCATCCGGAATGTGCGGGGGTGCTTAGTCGCCTCTCTCATTCTACCCGCTAATATAAACCCCTCCCCATTCTGAGGCACAGCAGTACGGTATATTCTTGGCTGTGTTGCAATGGAGGCTACCTCCTAAATATTGCGTCAGTGGAAGTAGATATCACGTGTTGCTCTGTACGCCGGCCAGCTTACCAGGTGTAAACTGCACTTCCCACCGGGCAACGATGTTTTGATGCACTCGTAACAAGCAAAGAGCGCTGCGCTCTGAAGCTCGAGTGACTGCTTCAATCTTTTCGGACTACCGAACGCCTTTATAATGAGCAAAGTGCATTGCGTTCTAACTATCGAGATGGTCCTTATTGTTGGTGACGCTACGGCGACGCCTCAAGCGAATTACATACTGCATATTCAAGGTGCAAAAGGGCTACAGCTCGCACGTGATACCTGCTTTGGGACTGAGCAAGACTTGATTTGAGTAAGGAGAGATCACGTATTATGAGAAACAAAGGTTCGAATTTGATCTGCATTCATTCGAGCTATTAAGACAAGCTACTCGTGTTTTGGGTACCCGGGAATCCATAGCCTCCTCTCGAAGCTGCTTCAAACTGCGTTCTAAAATTTTATACAAATATGTGTACAGTGCATAAGCGCTGATTTGTCGGCATTATGCCATGAGAAATACATCTAAAGTCGGAAGCCGCTGAGTCGCTCGGCAAGACTGCTTTTTAGCCACTCCACGTTAATGCCCAAAGGGTTGAGCAATAAATGCATTGTTTGGTAGCCATCCTACGGAATGCAGAAGTCGATCCAGCTACCTAGGTAAGCCAGGCGATTTCTGGAGCCGTCCTGGAATTCATGCTCTCTATAAATTTCCTCGAATTCGGCATAGCTGAGTCGACCCCATCCGCCCCGGTCTCTTGCCTCCTGCTCAGCCAGATCGAGTTGCTTCCAGGTGATCAACGTAGAGTGTGGGACGCGGCCCGGTGTATCTGGCCTACCGCTGTTTGATTCCGGGCTTGGGGATACTTCCTGACTGCTTGAGAATGGTCTCCGTGTTTCAATCATTGACGGCCCTTCCCCTTGGGGCTTGCCTTCTACCATTCGTGGCAAGACGCCGCTGGTTCCCTGTGGCATGCTATTCGGCCTAAACTGTGGCATTGTAGGGTCGCGATATTCTGAAGCTGCTGGGGCTGAATGGTTCGGCGCGGATGCTACCAACTGAATGCTTCGAACCTCATCGTCTTTTAGTTCCTGCCGATCATCGTGCCTTTGATGGTCAATTGGCCCGTGCGAGGGCTCTTCGTCCATAACATCCGAAGTGCTAACTACGTAGCCGCCAGTAGATCGTAGCTCCAGGGGGTTTTGTTGCTGAGTTGGCCGTCTTTCGAACGCATTTTGGGCTACTGGCGATTCTGGCGACTCTTTGGTATATTTTTCGTCCTCGCCATCTAGTTCGATATTGTCCAGGAGTTCGCGGTGTTTGTCCCGCTGCTCTTTGGTTTCAGCGGCACGTACAGCAAGATCCTCCTTCTTTTTGAATAGCTCATCTAACAGCTCATTGAAAGCCTGTTGTGTTATTTGATAGAGGATTTCCTTCCCAGCGTCTCGCTCAGCATCCGGGATCTCCATGCCACCCCACCGCTCTGGTACACTTCGCGAGGATGTAGAATGGTTTGACCTCGTTTCAAAATCGTCGGTATCTTCGGCGAAACGTACTTTGGACGACGATCGCGACCTAGGAGAGATAAGAGGCGTAGCTGACTTGGAAGGCTCCAAAGAGCTGTTGACATTAACTAATACATCTTGGTCATCGCGCCAGCCCTGTGGTGGCAGGCCTCCTTCTTCTTCATCCAGATAGAACTGGCGTCGCTTCCATCGCTCGTAAAGTTGCTTGCGCGCGATGATGCGTTTGCGCTTGTCAAGATTCAAGCGCTGCGGACTGACAGGCAAAGTGTCGGGCTGCGGTCGGAGTTGTAACTCTGTCGGTAACGTATTGGCGAATCGTCTAGCGTCGGGGATCACTGGGGATATGGCAGGGTCTCCGTTGCCATCGATAGAGGGATGACTGGTTTCACCTTCCTCGTCCATCTGATCACCAGAGGTACTTTGATCGTCTTCATCAGAAGAGCCCGTCTCAGGGTCATCAGCCAGGAATAGTCTTTGATCCTGATGACGCATTGAATCAAGGATGTCATCGAGTTGAGCATTGTCACCAGAGAGCAACGAAGCAAGTTCAACCGTACTGCGAGGGGCGTTGAGAATTCCTGACCAGTAGTGAGTGTCTCTTGTAGGAGATTGAGGTCGGCGAGATGAAGACCCAAACGACTCTGTAAAAAGGCTCTGGTTGCTATTACGAGCGAACAGCTCCTTCAGTATATCCTCACGGTTAGACGTATCGGGCTTGTCCTCGCTTACGGCGCGTTTGCCGTCACGCACTTCGACATCTCCTCCGGAGTGGAAGATCTTGCCCTCCATGGGCCGATCGTGATCGGCAGCAGGGACTCGACCGTCTCTGCCGAACAGACTACTAAGAGGCTGTCTGCTGTTGACGAGCTGCTGGGCCTCGATCGTCGTCATCATGTGGTCATCCAGTCCTTCAAGGATATCCCGGTGCATCTGCTTGTAGAGCACATAATATGCACGGAACATGCGCAAGAAGTCACGGCGGCTGACGTACCCATCATTGTCTATATCATACCCGTCAAACGTCCTCCTGAGCTTATTCTTTTGTTTCTTGTATGAGACACCATGTAAGAACTCCTCGAAGCCGATAAGGTCGTCGTGATTTGTGTCGTAGAATGCAAACATCCGATCATGAATTAGGTTAGGCGCGGCGTGTCGGTAGCCGCCGGAGGGCACCAGACAACGCTCAAAGGTTTTCCGATCCATAGCTAGGCCAAGAGAGTTGGGGTCGTCTCTCCACTCGGTATTAGCCATGAAGGTCCACTGCTCCCAGAGAGCTTCCAGTTCGACACGTTCGAAGCCGGTCTCGTGGGACCATCTAGCAAGTAGATATCTAGGCAGATTTCGCATGACGCTATCCGGGTCTCCAGGATACCAGGCCGGTTGAACATGCCTTGGGCCGAAGGGCGGCGCAGGTACTTTGACCTTGTAGAAGACGTGGGTCTTGTTATGCATGCCTTGGGACTCGCAGACTTCACAGAGATCAAAGTCGGCGCAGTTGGCACAGCGATAACGAATGCCTCGGATTGGCACCATGCCGCATCCATTACATTGGCAGCCGCGGTGCACGTAAGCATTCCGCCTTGCGTTATCCTCAGAAACCCTGAACAGCAGCGTGACTATGTTCTCCCCGGTGCGCTGGCGCGGGGCCTGGCTGGGGTCGTTGTACCATTCTTCAGGAGGCTGTTCGCTGGGCAGAGAGACGGGGACGGTATCGGAAAGCGGGACTAGGGTACCAGCATCGGCATTCTCGTCACCGTGAGATTCAGAGCCAGATGAGTCGTCTCGTCGTTGCGAGCCGCGGCGCAGCCGTCGCAAGGCATTGCGGCGATGTAGACCTGGACCCGAGCCAGCGAGGTCTAGTTCCTCGTCTGACAAGTATTGAACATAATAGTAGTAGCCCAGAGAGGCTGCGGCAACAACTGAGACTGCAGCGACAGCTATTCTAGGACGGGTCAAGATCGCGGCTGCTGCTGTGGACGACGATGCCATGCCGATGGCTCTCGAGTCATTGCGGACAACAGCGCGAGAGTCTAGAGGGGCTCTTGATAAAGAATATCAAGCATCGATCGGGCCTAAATAAAGTGTCCTGCGTGTTTCTCTCTCTTTCTTTCTTCTTCGCTCACTCGCTCTTTGCTCTACAGTATGCTCGTTGTCGTTGTAGTTGTCGTTATTGATCTTGTTAATGTTGAATTGTGTGTTGTACTGGGGATATGTTCGAATTCATGGGGCTAAAAGTACAAATTGGAAAGCTCAGGCAAAGCTGGCATGCTTGTCCAAAATAGTACAGTAGTAGTTTGACGGGTAGGTAACTGGCAGAAAGTGACTGGGGATGAGCTGGCAATACATTGGGGCGGTGAATAGCGGCAACAGAGCACTGTCAGGACCTCTCTGGATCTTTACCTAGCTACGAAGTACCTACCTATTACATTCTAGTCTACGTACTCGAAAGGTACCTGCGTATTGAATTCGGTGCAGTTCCTGACTTGTAGACTAGTCTAGTGCCTCCATTCAATTGTATTCAATGAATTAATGAATCAATAAACTGATGTATGTAAGTACTTACGTCTACTAAAACACGTACGCGAGTCTAGGGATACCCTTCTCTCCATGTTCACGTTTATCCTAAAGGTACTAGCACCCGACAGCCACGTCCATTTCAGCTGGATACTTTGAAAGCCCTTCTCTTTGCATATAATAGGAGAGATTTAGGCCCGGGCTTATAGTAACAGCCACTGCGACTATATAGAGCTACATTAGTAGTGACTAAAAATCCTACCTGCGCTATACGTTTCGACGCAATTCCACAGCCTCTGCACTCATAATTCATCTACTTCTATACTGAGTTCTAACGGAGATCCATTCGTAAATACTGCCGCTATGATTCCCGACTCTCTTCTACCCGACTCGATGATATCATAACCTCATACTTGACCTAGTACTAGTGGCCATACCTGTAACCAAACCTAGCTCATAGCGTGCTCTATCATGCCGAGTTGGAAAGTGGCCTGTTTAAGCTCTTGGTTGTATGTAGAGTCTCAACATCTAAAGCTTTGGGCCCTACTGTGTCAATTATAAAGCTGCCATTGACGATGATAACGGGACTTCATTCTTGTAATAGGGCAACGTCAGAAAAGAGTAGGCAATATAGCTCACGACTAATACTGCTTAAGTTCGATATAGACTTTAGGATCGAAGTTAGGGACATAGCAGTGTCGATAACGTAGGCTACCTAGTAACTGTCGAGGCTTTTGGACAAATAAGTGATACATATCCACTACAACGACCACCTTAAAGAGTATATGTGAGTTAATTCACAACTAATAACAATGATTTGGGTGTTGTTTGATACCTCTGGACGCTATTGTTTTTGGGTGTGAATTGCTTCACATATACTCTTTAAGGTGGTAGTGGTCGTGAATGTGTATTACTTATTGGTCCGATAGCCTCGGGTATTATACCGAACCAAAAGATGACGCAAAATACCAATAATGCTCCTTGAACTTAAGAGTGTTTTCATAGTCTCTCAGCGCCTCAAGTTTTAATATGGCTAAGTACCTAGGTTAGTATGAACTACTTGCCAACATGATGTTGCGCTATGACGGCCTTAGTAGGCAGGCTTTAGATCCTAAGTGTCGGCGTATTGATGTTTTGTGCCCTATCTAACGGGTAGACTACTTGTTATAAGTGTAAGTGCCTTAAGGAACCCCTCCTATAGTCATAGCCACAGCGATAGGGCGCAGCAATTAGTAGGCTTATACAGAGACACACACCGTACTAAAAAGGTACCTATCAATTGGAACAAAGCCACCGGCCGGTTGACTGGCTTCTAGAGTGCAGCCAGAGTGAAACACGCAAGTCCGCAAGCCTACCTCCAGGGGCTCAAGGTAGGTATGTTTCAGCTGCCCCCCCAAAATACCAACTTCTTGGGAGTTGACAACAAAACCAAAGCGGACCACGTGCGTAAGTAAACACGAGCATCGCCCGCCTGTCCACGTCATCTCTCTCTGCCGTCGCGTCCTCACCTTACTTAGTTAGCTGAGACCCGCCATGTCCTACGCAAAAACATCCCCAACGGACTAATGCAAAATTGCAATTATAGATGCAAAGTCATCGCTATCTTCTATATCCATAAATGTAGATTGCTCGATGCACACTACGTCTAATCATTCGTTCACGTTTATATTTACACGAAATACGGCACTTGACGCTCGTTTGTATTCTGCATAGCCGCCCGCTTCTCGGATTCGAACCTTATACCCACACTACGGCACCGTAAAGCTTGATGGCACCCGTCGCCGGAACCCATTTCACCGAGCACTTAGTCAAGGCCGCCGTCGTTGTCGCCGGCCCGGAGGTAGCCAGGCTCGCTAACCGGGATGTCATATCACGCCGTGATCTGGCTGTTACCAGCGACTCCCAAAAGGTGACACTAGGCATCATCGCTCTCTATGTTGTTGTCATTGCCATCCTGTGGAATGTGCCGTACGTGCGGTGGTCTCTGTGGCCCTTCAAGGTATTCACGCACTTACTTATCACCGTCCACTCCCAGCCCTTTTCGTATTCCTCTGTCTACCATGGCTGCCTGCAGCTGAGCAACTGAGAAGAACACAGCTAACCATGCTATAGATGCTCGTCATTGCCTTTCATGAGTTTGGACACGCTATCGCTGCCGTTCTCACCGGTGGTCGGGTCAAGTCTATCTCCCTCGATCCTCATGAAGGCGGCGTCACGCACATGATGGGTGGCAAGAGCGCCATTACCCTACCGGCCGGTTACCTAGGATCCTCTCTCATCGGCGCCATTCTCATTTTTACCGGCTTTAACATCGTAGCAAGCAAGATCGTCAGCATCGGCCTCGGCGTGTGCTTCCTACTCACACTCTGGTGGGGCAAGAAAGACTGGTTGACCATCGCTACCATACTGCTTGCCGTTGGATTGCTCATCGCCAGCTGGTTCATCGTCCACGCCGAAGCCCTACGTTTTGTCGTGCTGTTTATAGGCGTCATGAGTTCGCTTTACAGTGTCTGGGATATTGTATGCTTCTTCCTTGGGTCTCAACATTGTGCACTTATTCAGCTGCTAACACACGTAGTGTGATGACTTAATCCTACGCAAGGTAAATAGCTCCGATGCTAGTGTTTTTGCACAGCGCTATGGCGGCTCCTCTCAGTGTTGGGGCGTCATCTGGTCCATCATTTCTGTACTGTTTCTTGCCACGGGCATAATTGCTGGTATCGCCGCTTTCCCTCAATCTTTCGCTCAGCAGGAGGACGACTCAAAACATTTTCTGCCTACGCGTTGAGAGAGCCAGGAGAGCCGATGAGGAATACGTGGTTCTAGATTTTAATCATATGAAAGCAAAGCGAAGGTATATGTCAGGATATATACCTTTATTACGAGCCCGGCGATGACAGCGTCGTTTCTGCGACAGTATATCTGTCTTTGGACGGTATACGGAACAAGTCTGCGTGTTAAATTCTGTCGTAGGAGCAGGATATGGGCATAATTCAGCTATGGCTATCGATCAGACTATACTGCTGCCGCGTTAATGGATTCGAAATGTAGCTATTACTCAGTTCGAACTCATGACTCTGCACAATCTGATAATGAGCGTTGTTATGATAGCTCTATAAGGTCCCAACTATGAGCAAAGTGATGAAGCACTGCAACTGGGACAGCAACAATTGCATTGTGCCTCCGCTTTTTAGATATTCATTCTTTAATCTTGCGAGAGTTGAAAGGAGGCGGTTTTAAACCAGTCCCTTTCACTAAAGAGCAAGACTCATATTGAAGATAGATAATGTGTCGAGAGGCAGGAGCCATGTTGAGAGATCTCATGACTCACGAAACCGGCAAAGCTGCTGTTTGTGTCAAGTAAAGAGCTTGTTCTTGAAAACGTGAACTGAGATACAAGTCCCTCATCGGGTCAAAATTGAGATATATAATGTCACGAACTTGATATGCTCTTGACCTATCTTTACAACTTCATCTCGCCCCAAGACAACTATTTCAACCTTAGACAAATACTTCAACTTCTCCATCTGATCATTGAAAACTTCAGATTCGGCATCAGCCTTAGAAACAACTGTACAAAATGGCGAACTCCTACTACTGCTGTGCTTGCAAATGCGCTCGGGAGTTTTTCTACAGCAATTGCAAGACATGCAAACACGCTTTTTGTGGCGGCTGTGGTCGGGGTGGTCAGTCTTCAGAGACTTCAGAGTCTATAGCGGCTTCATAAATAACCTATGCGAGAACCGTAGTAGTTTCTAATTCCTGTAAAAATTCGGATCAATACCCCCTTTTTGTTGTCCTAAAAAAGACTACAAAAAAATACTTCTTCTTAACCTTTAGACTCTTAATCTAGTACAATAAATACCCTTTCCATTCTATCCTCTCTTTTACTTTCTCTTCTACGTGGAAATAATAAAATTAAACTGTTAAGCATAAATTCTTAGGCTCTTAATCTATTAATAGTATGATATATATGTAAAGGAGAGGGAATATTCTCGACTTCGCGTTTTGACTTAAGGTTAAATTTTAAAGCTAAATAGTGTCCTTTCTTCTTTTCAAGCCTTAGAATCCTAGTCTAGTATTCAGCGCCTCGCATTAACGCGTTGAGGACATCGAGGCGGCGAGGCATCCATATGAGCTGCGTAAGAAGAAGACGGATAATGTTGTCGTGAGGCTTGATGCGTGGCATCATGGCCTTGGGAGCGGATCTTACGGGCTTAGGATGCTAGATGATTATACATTGCTTACGGAGCCGTTTGAGTTGGAAGTTGCTTTGCATTAGGTTCGCTCGAGGGGATTTGGTATTTTGTGGTGTTGTTTTCATATCTCTCTAATTTTTGCTCCCTCATACATCAAGAATGTTAAATAAAACTGGAATTTTCTTTTTCTCAACAGCCGCTTCATATGACCTGTTCCGACGCTCCTCAAGGTCTCCAAGATAGCACACAGGTAGAACATTCCTTTTTTTTTTTTTTTTTCCATTCAACGGCAGTCGAAAACTTCTTTCATAAGCCTGGCACGACCCTGTATGATGATGGACTTCCAATTACTTCTTTCCCTTCTTCGCTTTCTCCTTCTTCGCCTCCTCCTCCTTCTGCTTCTTCAGTTTCTCGCAATTATTGCATTTCCAATTCTCAAACCACTCGCCACAATCGCCGCAGGTACCTGCTTCTCCGGAAGACATGTTGTTATAATGTCGTTGCAAACGAGTTGTTTCAAGGATATAGGTAGATAGCGGAAAACTTAGTGCCTTCAAATTTGGTTGTAGAATATAGGTTATTCTTAGATGCTAGGTGTTCTTTTTAAGTTTCTTATGTTAAGATCCATAAAGCGAGTGGGAAGAGGCACGGCTTTTTATAAGTTTTTGGGAGCTCAAAGTTGATTCATAGTGAATCAACATCCATAATGAGTATCCAGTATAAAACAACACCGAGGCCTCTCTGATTCACAAGGTGATGGATGTGCAGCACTCCGTAGGATACTCTTAGGTTTGCCCCCCGCATGCCTATCCAGAATGAGGACGCACAGACAGATGGATCGTGCATATAGAGTCATTAAGGTATCTCTACTCTGAATAAACGGCCCACAACTGTCCAGAATTAGCACATGATTAAGTAGTGGCTCATTGGTTCTCTTGATCAGGACTTCTGCACTGATGACGCAATTAGCGAATGTCGTTATGAGAAAAATAAGTCGTCTGCCAAATTGGGATTACGAGGGCCTGCTGTTTGGCAAGACCCTTGGTTAGACAGATGCAGCAAAGGTAAGTTGCTTTGCATACGAGACTGTGCATCCATAACTCGCTACCGTCTTGGTGGATTAACTACAAGCACGTAGTAACGAAAATCCATAAAAGCAGAATCAAGGAGTCTGAGACGAAGCATTATATAAGTCCTACCTACCTAAGTAGGTATACATAAGGAGCAAAGCACCGTCAATAGCCCCTTGCAAGTCCGTTTCTATTAAAGCGTTCCTCATATCTGGGACGGTAGTCTTCCAAATTTCTATCTATAAAGTAGGTAGTTCGTAATGAAGAAGAGAGCACGGTTGAAAATACGATCAGATATCAAAGATATATATCTGCATGTAAGTCCATTGCCAGTGTCCATGGGCTTCCATAGCCCTTCAATCCTTCTCAGCATTTAAGTGAAGCTTACCTCAGTCTTCAACCCCCTATTGCGGACTTGATATTCATTGTTAGCGTTTTCAAAATCCAATACCCTTTCCCTTCTGTTTTCTCTATTACTTTCTCTTTTACTTCGTATTAAGAAGATGATAATTTTTTTTACGCCTATGTAGAGTTTTGGGCTCCTGATTCATTAATATTGTGATATATACGCATAGGAAAGAGAATATTCTCGACTTCGTGGCCTGACTATAGGTTGAATTATGGAGCCAAACAATATCCTTTAGAATCCTAAAGTAGCCAGTTACTACCGGGGTGAGCATCTTTGATCTCGTAAGTGGAAATATTGTTTATCACAATCTACAAACGAGCCCTACAATCCTCAATGAGTTGTCTGCGTTGTCTAAATCCAAACCCAAATTGTATCCTTATAAATGCATTATATCGAATGTCTCAACATTAATACAACTGGGTCATTCTAACGGGCCGGCATCGTGTTCAGAATGTCATCCTCATCTTGAGCAGGTCCCTCTCGACAATCTCCCCTTTCATCTTGAAGAACTCCTCCATATCCCACATGGCAGTCAAATACCTACCCGCTAGCCACTCCTGTCGTTCGCTTGTCAGGAAAGTGATTGTGTCACCGCCCAGAGCAGGAGTGCATTTAAGCCAGCCTTGGTGCCTACCTGTTAGCTCAAAACTGCTGATTGTGTAAGAGAGTGGTTTCGTACTTTGTGTGTCTTGTGGTAACCTGCTAGCCAGGTCCGTGGCCACGCTACACGGTACCTCAGATTAGCACGCGGTATTCACCAATATTAAGTATCAACGAAACAAATCAACTGTAAAATTCTCCATCCGGGTAAAGACGTACCCGCCTGGATGCACCGAATAAGTGAGCAGTCCCTAAGGAGCATCAGCAAGATCCGACCTTCAAATCGGCAGCGCCACCGGGCTGGCAGCAGATAAGCGAACCTGATCAGCATACTCAGCCATGAGGAACTCCATGAGCCTGAGCAGCGCAAACTTGCTAATCTGGTAGCTACTGCCACCCTTGTGGAAATGCAACGCGCCTGTCGACGAGATGGCGATGATTGTCTTGTCGCCGCCGCTCTTTAGCAGCAGTGGCAGAAACGCCTTGGCGACCAGGTAGCTTCCGCGCAGATTGACGTCGAAGCTCGTCCACCACTCATCCTCGTCGCCGTCGAGGATATTGTCGTAATGCGCTAGAAATCCGGCGTTGCTGATGAGGATATCCAGGCGACCGAATCGGCTTTCGAGCTCGAGCGCCGCCTTCTTCACGCTCGCGCTATCCGTGACGTCCATGGTAAGAGCTACGACATCCGGGGCCTCTCTGGCGGCCTCCGTAGCGGCTTTCTGGATCTCTGCGACGACGGCGCTGACGCCGGATTCGGAGCGCGACGTGATGGCGATGTGTGATGCGCCGGCTTTGGCGTATGATACGGCGATGCCGAGGCCGATGCCCTTGCTCCCTCCGGTGATCAGCACCGCTTTGCCGGCGCAGTGGGAGCGCCTCGTGGGCTCAATAAAATCGTATGTGTCGTAGCGTATGGTTTTGGTGAAATCGGCCCCCCAGTTCGGCGGGACGGTCGGGTAGACACCCCCCGAGAACCGGTCCTGCAGCATCTTGATCTCCGCCATTTTCGTGCCTCTTTTCTATGGACACATCAAAAAGTTAGAATTACCTATGGAAAAGCATCTGGGCCCCGTCTGCTATCAGTAATGAATTGCTGCCCGATTGCGGCTCCCTGAACCGGCGGCAACCGAATTGGTTCTCCGCAATGTCAGACACTGGCTGCACCTATCCGAGAAACGGAACCCGCATGAAAGCGAGGGAAGGGCTTCACATTTTGCATGTCGGTTTCGAACATATAACGTTCGAGAGAGATATGCGAAGTTGAGAGTCGATCTTCCGAGGATATAAGGGCTAACCACTGGCTACATCACCAAACACCGTCTGAGATGCCGCATATTAAGCCCTACAACGTCTACGATTCAAAACATGACATTATGGTATGTTGCACAAAGAAATTGAGTGGTATCAAGATAATTTATTCACGCAGTACTTTCAGGAAACCCCCTCACTGGCATGGAGGTACCTAGAAAACCCAAGGTAAGCAAGTCCTGCTGTCGCTCACACTCCCGCGCAAAACGAGCGATGCGTATGCATTTCCTAATACAGAAGCCTTAAAAGAGACTACTATTTCCCCTTGTCAAAATACATGCCGTTCCATCTCACCACTGTTGATACATTGAAAACGGAGTTTCCGATTATTTATGTCGGCTTCGCTCCGGTAACTGGGCAAACGCCTGAGGCATCGTTTACGCTGGGGTGCAGGACCACCTTGTCTTTATGGTGACCGACCTTGGCCTTGGTGACGGGGCATTCAGCCCCGTCCGCCTTGCCCTGTGTGCTGGGGTGATCGGGCGGAAGAACAGTCGTCACAGGCCCTACGACCGGGCATACCTTGTCGTCCATCTCTTTGCTCTTTGCCTCGTTAACGACGTTCTTCAGGACAGGGCAGGCCTGGGCGTCGGCTGAGCCTGTGGTCTGAGTGGTAGGAGAGGTGGGGTTGATTGGAACGGACGGGTGCTTGTGCAGGTTCCCGTGATGCTCTGTCTTAGCCCCGACAACAGGACACATCTGACCAGGCTTGGACAGGTCGACTTCGGGATGAGAGGGAGGTAAGGTACTGTTGGTGGTGCCGACGACGGGACAGACTTGAGCGGTAGCCATGTTGAAGGGTCGACTTTGAAGATATATAGTTTTGTGTTCTTTGCTGGGTATAATTTGTATATGAGAGGAAGATGTTTAAATAAACGGAGAGGTCAAGCGTATATCTGTTGATGTAATGTTGTTGGCTGGATGGTATTTACGAAGTAAAAGGGGGGAAGATGGGAGAGCTAGCAAAGGGTTGACTAGAATGGATGAATCCGGTTCAACATATACGAACAAAGAACGCCCCATCGTACGGAACTACATGGTTACCTGCCTGCCCTATCTAAGGGAGGTTCCAACGGCTCATGGCGCTTCCCTAGGGTGACTGCTAGATGCTAGCGGATACTTGATGGGCGAAACTTGGCTTAGGCGAACATCGTCGCCCGGTCTAGCCCAGACGCACTACGTCATAAGGCATTCTTCTGTGTAGGCTGACAGGCATGACAAAGTCCCCATTGCTGCCTGAGGGTAGGTAATCCCAATTGGAACAGATGTCATTGGCCGCAGCTACCAAGATCTGCAGGCTGGGAATGCGGGGAGCCCTGGTGGCTTTCCTAGCTGTTTACAAGTGAACAAGTGCTTGTGTGAAATGTAAGATACAGTAATTAGATTAACTGAAAAAATGTACTCTTTTCGAGACAACTTGAGAGAATCTGACTGGAAAAGAACGGTCAGTAGCTCGTAATCGAGATCAGTAGTACTGGGAACGCTCCTCTAGATACATAGATGGGACTCGTTTAATCAAAAGTCGCAAGCGGCAGAAGCTTAGATATGAGAAGTGGGGCAATTTCCACCTAAACGAGCCAGTAGGTTGATGCTAAAAAAGCAGTGAACATAAATATATATATATTTCATTGGCGCGTACTTCTATACACAGCCTCCCCCACCTCCACTGTTTCAAAACAGTACGTGTACAGTGCTAGCCCCACCAACCTGGAGAAATGCGCTAAACTGGTTACGAATTCAGCCCACCTTCACCGCCTGGCAGAAAACGTTCACCACCAAAATTTTGGTTGGTAGCTTTGGGTCAAGCATAGGGTAAGTTTCCAAGCTGTTGTTACGGTTGGCGTTCTTGATCACCGCAAGTAGTCTGCGCCGCTTTGGCAAGAAATCTCGCCCAATATGCCCCGAAAAGAAGTGTAAGTCTACCTGTATATCTCATAGCTACAACTCATGGTAGATGCTTTTCTGACCTTGCTAGGGACGCGCGCATTCCAACCCTAATCAGGAATTGCATCCAAACTCGAAACCGTGGACTCTTCGTCGTAGTGGGTGACCAATCCAAAGATGTCGTCGCGAAGCTGCACTGGGTCATGACGCAACTGAACCTCAAGTCCAACAAATCCGTGCTATGGGCCTACCAAAAAAAACTTCTTGGCTTCACGAGCCATCGAGCGAAACGTGAGAAGAAGATTCAGAAGGAAATAAAGCGAGGAATTCGAGAACCCAACACAGAAGATGCTTTTGAATTGTTCGTCTCCCTACACGACAGTGAGTAGAAGCTAAATTATCCCTCCGAATTGCCATGTCTTAGGAGCTCTGCGTGCTCCTAAAGGCCTTATGATTCTAGTACGCAGAAGATCCTGACGCGATATAGTCCGATATACATACTATCGAGAAACCGATAAGATATTAGGCCAAACATTCGGGATGTGCATCCTTCAAGATTTTGAGGGCATTACACCCAACATCCTCGCCCGAACTATAGAGACCGTTAGTCAGATCTCATCGCCCGCAAAAAATAAAAATCTAGGCTAATACAACGATCAGGTCGAAGGTGGGGGACTCTGCATCCTCCTCCTGAGGGGACTTCACAGCCTAAAGCAACTTTATACATTGTCAATGTCGGTACATTCCAGGCTTCGTACTGAGGCGCATCAAGACGTTGTCGCCCGCTTCAACGAACGCTTTCTCCTATCACTCGGAGGTAGGGTTGCGTGCATATAAGTCTTCCTCACTTACCTCTTAATGACATATTCCTCAGGCTGCCAAAACTGTCTCGTGATCGACGATGAGCTGAATGTTCTTCCCATTTCCGGTGGCAAAGGAGTCACACCGCTGCCACCACCGGATTTAGACGAACCCAGAACTGAGGCCCAGAAGGAACTTGATTCAATAAAGCATTCTCTGGAGGATACTCAACCCGTCGGGTCCTTGGTTGGCCTCGCACGTACTGTTGACCAGGCGAAAGCAACCTTGACATTTATTGATGCAATCACCGAGAAAAAACTTAGAGGAACAGTGACCCTTACAGCGGCACGAGGTAGGGGAAAGTCAGCTGCTCTCGGGGTGGCGGTAGCTGCTGCCGTTGCTCATGGATACTCAAATATCTTTATCACATCTCCTTCCCCGGAAAACCTGAAGACATTGTTTCAATTCATCTTCAAAGGGTTTGATGCTATGGGCTGGCAGGATCATACAGACTACTCCATCATCCAATCTACAAACCCCGATTTCCAGAAGGCAATCGTTCGAGTTAACGTAACAAGATCCCATCGCCAGACCATCCAGTACATTCGACCGCAAGATGCACATGTTCTTGGGCAGGCAGAGCTTCTCGTAATTGACGAGGCTGCAGCAATACCACTCCCTGTAATCAAAAAGCTTCTAGGAAGCTATTTGGTTTTCATGGCCTCAACCCAGAATGGGTATGAGGGCACCGGAAGGTCACTGTCTTTAAAGCTCATCAAACAATTGAGAGAGCAGTCAAGAGCAGGCGCGACAACGGGCGACACTGAGCTCATTGACCGATCGACTGGCAAGACTTCAAAGGTCCCTACTAACGAACATTTTCAAGGCGGACGTTTCCTTCGAGAGATCACACTTGAAGAGCCTATCAGGTACTCTCAAGGAGATGGAGTCGAAAAGTGGCTTAACAACCTTCTTGTATTAGACGTGGCCCAAGGCAATAAATTCAGCTTCAAAGGTTGTCCCGACCCGGCAAGTTGCAGCCTCTTCAAGATAAATCGCGATGCTCTTTTTAGCTTCCATCCAGTAGCTGAACGGTTTCTACAACAACTTGTTTCCCTTTTTGTCGCAAGTCACTACAAGAACTCACCGGACGATTTGCAGCTTCTCTCAGATGCTCCTGCACATGAGTTGTTTGCTCTATGTGCACCGCTTGATCCTAATTCTAACCGTCTCCCGGAGCCCCTCTGTGTGATCCAGGTGGCTTTGGAAGGGAAAATCAGTCGTCAAAGCGTATTAAATAGTCTTAGCCGTGGTTCCAGGCCAGCAGGTGACTTGATTCCGTGGCTGGTGAGCCAACAGTTTCAAGACGAGGAATTCGCTTCGCTAAGTGGTGCACGCATTGTTCGCATCGCAACGTCCCCGGAACATGTCTCCATGGGATATGGAGCGAAGGCTCTTTCAGATTTGATTGCGTTTTACGAAGGGAAATTTGCCAGCCTGTCCGAAGACGATAATCTCCCAGTCGAAGAGAGCATAGTTCGAATTACCGATGCAGAGTTGGAGTCTAGCACTTTACAAGACGAAATAACAGTCCGCGACATTAAGACTCTTCCACCCCTGTTCTCCAAACTTACGGAGTGTCGACCTAGTGCTCTCGATTATGTTGGCGTCAGTTATGGCCTCACTCAACCGCTGCACAAATTCTGGAAAAAGAATGGATTTTCACCAGTTTACCTAAGACAAACGCCAAATGATTGTAAGTGACTTTACTCTCTTCTCCCTCGTTTTCAGTCTTTGAAGGAGAAAATTTTTTTTTGTTGATTTGCCACAACGAAGTCGGCGTGCTGCTGAGTGAACCCTCACAATACTACTCCAAGTGATCATTACTGATTCGTGTAGTGACTGGAGAACATACATGCGTAATGTTAAGGCCGCTTGAACACAGCGAGCAGACTTGGCTTGGCGCCTACGCCAATGACTTCCACTGCAGATTTCTCTCACTCCTGTCGTATCAGTTTCGAACTTTCGGAGCCGTGACAGCATTGAGCATTATCGAAAGTGCCAGCTTGGGGGCTCGACTTGACCCATTATCTACGCCAGCACCGCTCACGAAAGAGTCTTTAGATCAGATTCTCACGCCTTTCGATATGAAGAGATTAGCAGCATATGCTAATAATAGTCTAGATTGGCATGTAATCCTAGATTTGATGCCTCGCATCGCAGAGCTGTACTTTCGAGGACGTCTGGATAATGTTGACTTAAGTGGCGTCCAGAAGGCTCTGCTCATGGCAGTATCACTCCAACGAAAAGACCTGGATACTGCTGCCGCCGACATCTCGCTGCCGAGTTCGCAGGCGCTTCCGATGTTTATCAAGATTATGAAAAAATTCGTTTCCTACTTTGAAAGTGTAGTCTCGGGTGCTATCGAAGCTTCCATGCCTAAAACTGATACCATTGGTGTTAGCATGGTGAATGCGAGCGGAGTACATGATGATGAGATTGTAGACACGCGATTCCTACCTCTTGAAACGCCGTTAGAAGAGGAGCTTGAAGAAGGCGGCGATGAAGCGCTGAAAGAGATTCGACGCAAGCAGCGAGAGTTAATCGATTCTTTACCTCTAGATCAGTAAGTCCCCATGCTTATTGTAAGTCTATGATAATAATGCTGACTATAGCCTAGGTACGAGGTAGAAGGCAATACTCCCGCATGGGAAGATGCCGAGAAACAGGTACGAAATGCAGCCAAGCGTGGGCAAGCAAACCCGGTTGTCAGTGTGAAATCTAGCAAGGCCAAAAGGAAAGCAGGCTCCACGGCTGCAGAAGTCTACGAAGAAGCACTTGGAGAAAAGTCACATAAGAAGGCGAGAAAGTCTAAGAAAAGCCATTAGAGTTATATCTACAAATGATCCGATGTATATAAGAATGCATAGTCCGGTGTTTAGGCGTTATGAAAAGGCGACTACGGTTTTAACCTTGTATAATTCAAGAGTTAATTTTCACTCATCTTTACTACCTTACGCAACGCCATTCTCCTCTTTCTCGGTAGATTAACGGCTAAGATGTTTAAATAAGCAATAATCGATGTATTTATCTTAAGAATACGCTATTTACTTGCCTGCGCTTAGCGCACTTTAGATTATAATTACTGATTTTTAACAGTGCTTTAAATAATATAAAACTAATTATTTACTTTAATCACTTTATTTTTTACGTTTTATAACTATTATTTATATATATTTTTAACTTTTTTTTTTTTTTTTTTTTTTTTTTTTTTTTTTTTTTTAAAAAAAAAAAAAAATTAAAAAAAAATAAAAAAAAAAAAAAAAAAAATAAGATTGTTTTTGGAATTATATTTTTTTATT